>SDVV010026471.1:0-12253 GCA_016164225.1 Gammarus roeselii | reverse complement strand
CCTTGAAAAATTCTTTCGAATTTGTTTCGACGATTCGAACAATACCTAAGTCAAATTCATTGTTCATGTGTAGTTTGAATATAGAATCATTGTATACAAATGTATCAGTAGATGAGGTTATTGAAATTGTATTGAATTTGGGTAAAATTCTGGCGTAAAGACTCATGAAGGGCTTACAAGACAGCAGTTTTCCAAATTGCTGACTTTGTCACTTAAGGTTTCGCTTTTCAAATTTGTCGGACAGATCTACAAACAGACTGAGGGTTAGGCAATGGGATCACCTTTGTCACCTATTATTGCAAATATATTTCTAAATAATTTCGAGCTAATTCACTAGCAAAACTGCCCTGTTGATTTTAGACCAACATTTTACCGAAGGTTTTAAAATGATCCTTTCATTTTATTCAAATCAAAGGAACAGGTTGAATATTCCTTCAACTTTTTCAATTTTCTATAAATTTACTTAAGAAGTAGAAACTGAAAATAAACTGACATTACTATTCATTGCTTGGATGATCATTTTGTTCCCTCTGTCTTTAGAAAGAGAACATTCACCGGTCTGAGCACAATGTATTTTGGTAACATATTGCAACAATATAAACACTCAGCTATTTATGCATTAATTCCAGAGCTTACCATCTTTGTTCAAGATCTCACCTCATGCATCAAGAAATCTGTGTTTTGAAATAATACTTTAGCAAGAATAACTTTCCGATTCCATTATTCGGCTCAGTTGTGAAGAAGGTGCTCAGTAAAATTAGGGAGACAAACAACGAAATTGCACTGATAGTAGACCATCAAACTTGCTGTATTTAGTGACCGTTCATGGTGTATCAAACTAATAGTTTAAAATCCAAAGTTATGACCTTAAGGCAGAAAGTCTATCCACAACTGAAACACATAATTTACTTAGAAATAATTTTACTTTAGGCCGAATGTTGACTAGGAAGGATCAACTTAATGCAATGATGAGATTGTTCGTAATCAATAAGTACACGTGTCACTTCTACCAGCAGTTCCGCATTGGGAGTACGACACTTCCAATGTTTGTGCGGACATCTCAACATCAAGGCAAGTCCTTCGAACTGGTTCTCCTCTCACTCAACCACCGAACTCGTCAACCCGAAACTACTGTTTCGATCAAAATCACCCTTTTAAAAACGAAAAATTATCTATTTTATCATCCGTTAACCATGAATTACATCATCGGATTCAGGAATCTATTCACATATGGAAAGAGCGCCCCTCGTCAAATCAAAATAAACTGGCAGTACCATTGAATATCATCACTTAGGTAGTATAGGGTTATAAAATTTCATCATTTCATTTTATCGCGCTCAGAAATTTTGTTTAGTTCTTCTTATATCGTCCTCCCGATCCTCTCCATCCACAATAATGTATTGAAAGATTATGTAAAATAAATCATTCAATGTTTAGTTTATTGGAAATAATATTCTACTTTAGGTTGATTTTATGTTTTTTATTGATCACTGTATTCCTTGTCTCTGTTACAAAACTTTATCGCACAGACGATGGAACTTTTAGATTCCGAAACGTCTGCAGATATTTAATAAACGTATTAATACCAGCATCGGTACTTCTTTTCATTATTAAAATACGGTTCCCCAAGAATCAACCTATTTTGAACAAACTTGTCAATCGCTATGGAGTACCAACTTTACGGTGTTTCAGAAGATTGATGAACGCTTGGCAAAAGCGAGATAAAGTGTTGTGCGCCATCGATTTCCTACAGTCTTGTGATGACTATGAGTTGATGCCAAAGTTTCTGTGAGTAAAGCTTTACAGGCGGTCATTGGAAGATTCGGACCTACTCAAGATTTAGCAACACAAAATTACTTCGGAGTGAAATTCGAGACAAGAAGCATGCACTTCAACAGAAGGAAGTAGTAGTAGTAGTAGTTTCTTCTGTTTTCCACCGAAGCTCCAACGTGTAATCACTGAGTGCTCCCCCGTAAGGCACGATGATCCGTTGATTCTGCACAGCTTCGTGCACGAAGTTAGGTCAAAGTTCACAATTAATACGCAGAGAGGACAGCGAGCTTAGGATCAGAGATGATTCAAACTTCGTTCCTTTCACACGGCTTCATATAGTCCGGTGTTTTTCCGAAATCGACAAGCTTTTTTTGGTGTTCTGTTTCAGTGAGCAGGCGTTGTAAGTTGCACGGGGGGCTCAAAAAGGCTCGTCGGGCTGCTGCGAGTACATCGCAATCCATAAGTAAGTGTTTCACACTGTTTTCCACTTGGTGACAACAGGGGCATGGTGGTGCGTCTGGTCGAATGTCCTCGCCCATTAGGTGATTGCGGGTTATCCACGTGTGTCCTGTGCATAGACGGGTAATGAACACTTGGTCTCCCCTATTAGAAAACCCGGCGTCCCACTCTCTCACAGATGGTTTAACCGCTAGCATCGTGCTGTCATACGCGAGTTGATGACTGGGAACCAATCTGGGCAATGTAAGGAGATGAATTGTTCATGCTGGGTAGACACCCGTTTAGCGAGGGAGTCTGCGCGCTCGTTTCCTCTTATTCCCGCGTGTCCGGGGATCCAGCAGAACTCGACCGCTTGGCCCGTCACGGACATCGTGAAAAGGTCGTGTTGAATTTTTCTAAGGGCAGGGTGATCAAATAGCAGAGTTTTCAGCTGGGTGAGAACACTCAGACTGTCTGAAAATATAACATATTTGAGGATGCGGTCACTTTTTGTAATGGAGATGGTCAATTCGAGTGCGTGCAGCTCTGCAGAGAATACAGAGGCCTCTTAGGGTAGGGTGGCCGAATGCGAGGTCCCTTCGCCCACGGCGGCAGCTCCCACTCCGTCCAATGTTTTGGAGCCGTCAGTGTATATATGGCGGTGCTTAGAGTAAGAATTCTCGGCGGTACGTGTTGGTTGGGGTTGTTGCTTTGTGGTACGTTTGCAAATCTAGGTTGACCAGAGGTGGCCTAATCATCCAAGTTGGTGTGTTTATTTGAAGAATTCGATAGAAGAATGAAGGCTTGATTGCTTTGTGACTGATGTTCAGCGAGGTCAGTAAGTTGTCCACACGTAGAGAAAAGGGTGGGCGCTTATCGAGAATGTTAGTGATGTCACTGAGTGCTGGGCTATTGATGAAGCTCCTTGTTTTGAAATAGTACTGTAGTGAGCGTTTGTCTTTCCGGAGCGGAAGATGAAGCTCGTTAGCAAGCACGTTCAGGGATTCCATGGGTGTGGAACGGAACACACCGGTTGTGATACGCAGGGCGTTATTCACGATGATGGAGAGAGGTTCAAGGGTGGTTTTGGTTACTGTACCGTAAACAGTTGCTCCATAGTCAATGCGCGAGCGTATTATCGTTCTGTAAAACGTCATGCCGGTGTCCATATCGCCTACGAATTTCAATGATATCACAGAGAGGATAAGTCCGGTTGCCTTTTTGCAGCGAGTCTCCAGGGCTGCAATATGAGGTTGCCATGTGAGTTTAGGGTCCCACACAAGACCGAGGAATTGTAATGATTCCTCGTATACTAGCAAAGTGTTGTTCAGCGTACAGGCTGGTTTTAGGTGTAAGCCGGGCACATGAGTGGAGGGCGAGAACCGGAATCTGTTTAGAGAGGCCCAGTTCCCGACTAGGTTTAGACATTTATGGAGTTCCTGTTGAATTCGTAGGAGGCCAGGGTGCCTGTAGCTTATTTGTAAGTCGTCCACGAATAGTGATGAAAGCAATTTTCCGTCGCGCGGGAGAATGTCTGCTATCTGGTCGATCTTGAGTATTAAAAGAGTGACACTGAGGACTCTTCCTTGGGGGACGCCCATTTCTTGCGGATAGGATGGTGACAGGTTCTCGGTGACCTTAATCCTGGAGGTGCTGTTGCAAGAATTGGTGGGTGTAACGTGGTAAGTGGCCTCTCAGCCCTTTGCGGTGGAGATCCTTCATGATGCCATTTTTCCAGGTAGTATCGTATGCTTTTTTCACGTCGAAAAATATAGAAGCGACGTGTTCCCTTCGGACAAATGCCTGTCTAATGTCAGATTCCAGTCTTACAATGTGGTCCGTCGTCGAATGGAGCTTGCGGCCGCCACACTGGATGCTTTTTAGGCCTGCATGCAAATCAAGGTAGTCGACAAGGCGCGTGTTCATCATTCCTTCCATGGTCATGCAGAGGACGCTGGTAAGAGCGATGGGGCGATAGTTTTGTGGGTCACCGTGGAATTTCCCGGGTGTGGGTATTGGGATAAATATATATTCCCGTCATTGATGGGGAAAAAAAGAGTTTGAATACAGAGTGTAGAGCACTTTCAATGTGTGCTCACGAGCGCCATCTGGGAGATTCATGATCATGTTGATGTGTACCCGGTCTGGCCCAGGTCAAGTTTCACGTGTATGGTCTACGGCGCACTGTAGTTCGTGGAGGGAGAAAGATTTGTTGTAGGCTTCTTCGTTTCTAGAAGTTAAGTCAAGATGTTCACCTTCTCGCAAGTCCTTTTTCCCGTTGGAAAGCGGCCGTGTAGTTTGTTGATTGCGATACCTGGCTTAAAGTCTGAGCTAGTTTATTTGCGAATTTCGAGTGGGAAGAATAAGTTATGCCTCCGCCTGAAAGGATGTTAATAGGTCGCTCGGGTTTTTCCTGGATACGTCAGATTTTTTCCCACACCTTGGAGAGGGGGGTGTTTCGATTAATAGTGTTGATAAACTGACCCCAGCTTTCACGTTTCTTCTCTACTCGAAGTTTTCGGTATACAGCAGATGCTCTTTTTCACGCTTCTCGATTCCTGGGGGACCGTGCGCGTCGGTAGGCATGGTTTAGCCTTTCTTGCTTATCTCTGGCTTCTTGCACCTCTTGCACTACCTTGGTTTCGGAAAAAAGGTTGAAGGGGCATATTGATGAATGCTTGCCTCGGCTGCAGCTTCAAACTTTTCGTATAGTTGGGCGACGTGGTCGTGTTCCGAAATGTTTTCGGGGATGCCATCCATATCGCTCCACGCTATGTGTGCTGAGTATTCCACCCTGCTGGCTTTCAGGTAGTTGAATCGAAGTTCTTGTGGGGCAGGGCTTCTTGGTTGGTTGGTAAGAAGCGATATGATGACTGGGTTATGGTCGCTGTCATGTGTTGAAGGCAAAACTCCCCAAACGAGTTGGGGTGCCAGAGTGGGGGAGCATATGGATAAATCGATGGCAGTTTCACTTTCGGGGGTGATTCGGGTGGGTTTTCCGTCGTTGAGAAGGACCAGGCTGTGAGTGTTTTTGGTGTTAGTCATAATCACTCCTCCTGGGGTCTGTTCTCACACATCCCCATGTTTCATGGTGCTGTTGAACACTCCAAGGAGGAGTATTGGCGGGGGCAGTTGGTTTATCAATTCGGTCATTACTGCTTCCTAGAGGTCATGGCTTCGTGATGAGTAGATGGATACCACTGTTATTGACCTTGAGACGCATATCTTTATAGCAATAGCTTGGAGTTCTGTTCTCAGGGGAAAGGGGTGGTGAAGTACGCTTTGGAGGATCATAAGGGCCACTCGGCTGTGAGCAGTCACGTTGGTGTGGCCTTCGCGGCGGTGTATGATTTATTGGGGGATTCTGAAGATGGCGGTCTTTCGGAGTTTGATCTCTTGAAGGCCTATCACCAAAGGCTTATGGGTGGCGATTAAGGACAGTAATTCGTCTTTCTTGTTTCCGAGTCCCTGACAGTTCCACTGGATTATTTTTGTGTTAATTTTGAAGGCTGTTCATACTCAGATCTTGATGATTTAGAGTGATCGCGTGATTTGCTGGAGCTTTTGTATTGCTCACCTTTTTTTGAGTTTGCCCAGGGGTTCCGGGTCGGGAGTGTTCACGGGAGTGTCCGCCTTCGGTGGAAGGCGGTCTGCTTTGATTGCTGCGGTCACGGCTGCAAGTACTCTTGTGGGAGAACGAGGGTGTGTGTTCTTTGTGTTTACTTTGTGAGCAAGTGCGCTCATCTTCTGTTGTAGCCTTTTTGATCTGCGTGAGTGGTTGTGTGGAGTGCGAGGTATTTGGGCTAGATAAGATGACTGGTTGTTCATAGGTCTCGCGTATGTGTTTTCCGAGATAAGTGCCGTCGTCGAGGCCGTGATCGTTCTCGCTGGAGGCGTGTTTGTGAGTCAGGTTTGTAAACGGGGGATCATAACCCTCGCAGTGTTTTTCCACGAATGGAGCCGCATTTGAGACAGGTGGTGGTATTTCTGGATTTATGTCCTGGTGAGCCATTATTTGAGTTGATACTGATCTTTTGGCTCAATGGAGCCTGTGTACCGGAGGCTTCTTCATCTTTTTGCCTTTTCGTTTTATAGTAGTGAGCCTTGCTGCGTGGTCAACTGCGGGGGATGCATTCATCTCGTCGTCATCCTGGGCACCGCATACATTATTTCTAGGGCTGTGCGTCTCTGGTGCAGGGGCGGTCGCTGGGCTGAGTGAGAAAGCACTGCAGCCAGGTAGGAGTGTTGGAGTCTTGTTACGATGTTGTCCTGATGATGTGTGGATGTCGTCGGGAAAGCTTGGTTGAATTGTCGATTTGACTGCTTTGGCATAATTGAGGCGGTTCGGGTTATCGTCTTTCCAGATTTGGATGGCTTGTTTCCGTGTAACTATGCGTTCGTTTTGTGTGATTGTTATTTGTTTTTGGTTATGTATACTGGGCAGTCGCGGTCACCTGCCTCATGGTAGCATGAGCAGTGGTAGCATTTAGGGTAGCGGGCTGTGCAGTCTTTTCTATCGTGCTCACCAGCGCACTTCTTATATCGTTGGGGTGTATGTGGCTTGCAGTATGAGATGACATGGCCGTATTCAAGGTATTTTTTGCGCACTAAGGGCCATGTTTCAACTGGGTAGTTTATGCTTTTTCTTTGTTCACCCGGGATTACTATGAATTCCGGTGCGTCGTGCCCTGGGAATGTAATTTGGTATGCAGTAGAACTACTGATCCATGCTGCTTGATAGACTTTGGTAACTCCGTAATCCTCAGCTAGACCTTCAGCGAAAGCACTGAGATCGGTTGAAGGTGTGTAACGGGAGGTGTATATAATTCGTTTGCTATCGTTGAAGGACGCATGTATTTCCACTGTAACTTTGTGTTTGTTTACGTGGGTAATCTTTTGGATAGCGTTACTTTATTCCCGTTCTACGACGTAGGCAAGACATTTCTTTCCCTCTCGTTGAATTTATTTCGGTTTCCCTTAAAGTTGTTTGGTGTGTGACTTGGTGAGTGGATAAACTGAAAAGGCAACTTGCTTGCACCACTTTCGTTGAACGTTATAAGGAAGTGGGTGGAAAATGATGCCGGTCTCCTCTTCCGGGTAGGAGGGTCATTTTGGGAAGAGCGCATCGAGACTACAGCCTCTCGTCGCGTGACCACGTGATCTATCTGGTATTGAAGGATTGCTCTCTCAGTCTCCTTCTCTGGGCAATCTCTAGGTCCGGTAGGGTGTCCGTCTACATTGCAGTAAAAACAGTGTTGTTCTTCAGACTGGCACGACTGGGGATCTTCCCGTTTGTCATGGTCGTCTTGTGAACAGTATGAGCATCTTTGCTTATCATTGCAGTTTCCTCTCGTGTGTCGGTATTTCTGGCATTAATAACATTGCATCGGACGTCTCTCAAATGATGTCCCCTTGGTTTTAGTGGCGCAGAAGGGAATATCTAGAAATTTTAGGTTAAGTAGGGCAGTTGAATTTTAGTATTAAGGCTGTGGTAGTCTCTCTCCTTGGTGTGATCTTTGGTGCGATTTTTTTTTCGACAACGCAGTCATCGTATTGAGCGAGTCCAGTGATGTACTCCTCGATTTCCTCCCTCGGGATATTTTCAACGTAGTTCAAAACTGAACTTGTAGAGAAAATCGGGTGTGGCACTATTCTGCATGGCTTTCCACAGAGCCTGTCATTGGAGAGAATCGCGTCACTTTGAAGTTTTGTGTCTACTCTGATGGTAAAGCCTTCGTCGCCGCAGGTGGCGACGCTCAGGACGAAACCCAGTTCTTTTCGCAGGGTGTATGTAGAAATAGCCGGTCTGTCTTTGGCGTCGAACGTGATCTTCAGGTGTTCGGGAAAGGTATGACTATTGTTGAACAAGTTGTGTTCATTGCATGGCGTGTATTGCTTTCTTCTTGCAGCCCTCGGAGCTTGGTTGGGGTTTTTGTGGGGTGAAGAGTTGTCGAAGTTGTCGTCGGACGTAGAGATAGAGGTACTTGCGTAATTTGCGGGTTCTTTGGTTAGTTGGTTCTTTTCTAGTTCGTGGATATGGAGAAAAATGGCCTTGTCATGACCCTCGAGCCTCGTTAGACGGTTGTCAATTGTGCTAGGTTCTGCGGCGAAAACTTCTGCTTCCTGTTCAGAGAGGCCGGTCGCTTGGCTTGGTAGATTCCTGATTTACTGGATGTTCCTGGTTAACTCGTCGATGCGGTTGTCTCTCCGGTCGTCTTCTGCTGAGGTGGCGCTGGTCATCTTGGAGAGGCTGACGTTCTTGGCCGTTGGAATCTCGGTTGTCATGGCTCTGGAGGGATGCTGGTCCTTCCTAAATGGGGTTTCTTTCTACTCCGCATCGGTCCCCTGGTTCGCGCCAGGGTCCAGAGAGCTCACTTTGGAGGCCTCTTGACGGGCTTCACCGATGTTAAGCTACGTTAGATTTAAAGTATCACAAACAATGCGAGCAAACGTGCGGCTTAAGGTCCAAGGACAAACTAGGGACCAGCCTGTGATATCTAAGGGGTTCACTGAAAAAATCAGTTATTATTTAGCACGGGAGCGTTAACACACAAATTCCAACAGAAAGACTATCAATTTACTCGGTTAATGAACGAACTAAAACGCCTACTCTCGCTTATTGATCTAGCCTGCATCAAACTAAGGTTGTCCAGGAGCACTGGACGCAGACAGCGTGATATTCAACTGTTCAACCAGACAATTAACACAGGATAAAAAACGCGTTCTTAAATTGGGACTGGAATTTGGATTACCTTTTTATCGATTGAACTACTTTAATTTCTTTCTAATGTTTGAAAAGTTGTATAGTCAACTATTGAAATTCCCTATTTATGGACTTGTTGAAAACGCGCAGGATGAGTTAAAAAATCAGTTGAAATTAATAGCCATAATTTTTTTCTATAACTTCAAACCGCATTAAAGTAGTGTGAAGTGTCCCTAAACGCAAGTGAAGGAATAAGATAGGGATAAATAGAGTTACTTTTTAGTCTAGGGAGTTTGCGCCCCATATTTTCACGGACGGCCGGAGTCAGGCAGGCGGCTAACGGTTGACTCATTCGGACGGACGGACGGACAGCTTTTGGATTATTTAGAAGGTATGTTAATATGTTATATATATTATTAGGTTTTTAAATGTTAATAGGATATATAAATATAACGTTTACATGTAGGTTACCTTTGGTATTTGTATTTCAATGCTAGGCATACTGTATTGCAAGTTTCCTTGCATGTCATGTTGCGTATATACATTTTCAAAGCTAGTCCTCCGAATATTTAGGGGTAATAATAACATACATTTATAAAATAGGTTTTTATTGATGATAAATCTCACAGTTACATGATAATTTACATGCAGTATTGAACGTTAAAACCGTTGGATATGCATTGGAAAATAAGGTGAGATTGCTCATATCTATTATATGAATTGTATTTTTCCATGACTGATTTGTCATTATTTCTATGTTGTGAGTGTCTGTATCATTATATATTTATGGATGGTTTAATGCTTCTATATTTCTTTTGTACATACATGTTTGCATTCTCATCTAGTTGGGGTATAATTGACTCATTCGGAGGTTATTTTTCTTAGCGGTTGGATTTGGATATTTTGTATGTCATGTTCGATTCCATAACAGTTTCCATAACTAGGGGGAAACGGCTGTATGTCTATACATGTCTATACATGTTCGTTCATCATTATATATTGTTTATATGAATAGTGTCGTAGGTATGTTCTATAAATCGATTTGCAGCCTTAGCGTGCGATCTGCCCTGTTTGGTACCAACCTGATATTGAGTTTAGGCAACGGTATGTATTTTCCATCTATTTATTTCATATGTATATAATATCTATACGAATAGTATGGTTTATTAGTCTGGTAGTTGGCGAGTTGATAATTATATTTTGGATGATGCAGCAGCTTCGTTACGAGATTCTGTATACTCCATAATGCATTATCCATTTTTGAACCAGATGTATCGGTTTTACCATGTTCCAAATGTTTCGTTATCAAGCGTATGTTGACTATTCGGGTAGTCCTATCTCTATTTTTTGTACAGCGAGTATCGGTTGGATACCCAATAGCGAGAGTATCTGAACGATATGGGTTTATTGTAAGTTATTATATTGTTTTATGTATACTTAGTGATAATCGGTTGATATATGTTGAATTTGTATTGTTTTCGAAATTTTGAATAGTGTTATCTCATCCAGTTATAAGAATTTTAGGATATTTTAGGTTTGCATCTTCCATGTAGCACAATATTTCAGGCATAATTGGTCGGTTATTGCATCATTTCGAAGTTTTTTGTATATATGACATTCAGTTACGATTAAGCCGTGGATACTTTTGTTAAAGAAGATTTAATTTAACCCTGGCTTGGACTAAGTTATAGAACAATTTAATCAGATTTGTATATACTTTAGTGTGTTCGTGTTGAAGTATTCCACACCATTTACTATAGGTTTCAGCGTATGTTGCTCGCATGTCCTGACAACTTATTCACGTTTGTTGTTTGGTTGGTTACATACTATTTTTCATGTTCGTCACGGTTTTTAATGTACGTTTTGGGCATGGTAGAGAATTGATCTTCTTGCTTTGTTATAACTCAAGAGTTTTAGTATGTGTCTTTCAGTTTTGTATGTTCTCTGTATAGTTTACATCTCCGATGCAAAGTATTGAGTATTTTATACAATATCGGAATATTAGGATATATTACGTTTGTATCTGCAATGTAGAACATTAATTCAGGCATAATTCAGTTACAAGTTGTATTTTTTTAGTGTTTAATATATATTTTTTACATCTTGGCAATGTTTTTATTTTAGCTTATTGTATGATTAGTGAAGGACCATACTTCAATGTTTAGGAGGAGTTAGCGAGTCCCCTAGGCAAGAGCTTGCCGCGTTTACGTTTATATGTATAAGTAGAGCGATTTACTATGATGGATACTATTGTGTATTACAATTTTTAATGCGAGTTAGAGACGAGTAGAGAATTACGTAGTTATTTTTTATTGTTGTAAGATTTTTTCCACGTTAATCATAGGGATGTATGTATAAGAGGTGGGAATCCGTACTGCATCTATGTGGAATTTCGTCAGGGAACCCTAGCAAGTGTGTAGTTTAACGTTTTAGAAGACAATTTACTGGATGGATTGGTCCTGGTGTAGAGGCGTTTTACAATCTTAGGTATCAATTTGGAGTTCATCCATGTTCAATGTAAATTTGTAAGTTCTTGTGGATGTCGGTCTTAAGCTCCATGGGGTTGTTAGAGAGGTTATGCTACAAGCTGCTGATCGTTGTAGTGATTTACTTAGGTCGTAAGTGAACAGATGCCCAGATTTTTAAGGACACACTCTTTGAGACTCATGTCAGGCTCATTCTAGACAACTGTATCTGTGTATAAATTCTTGGTTATGTCCAGGATGTGACTTTGCTCGACGATGTTCAGAGATGATGAAGTAAACAGATGAGTGGTATGTCTGAGGTTTTGTACCATGACTGGGTGTTACCTCTAAATTTGTTATATATCAGTGGTAGATGGCTGAGAAGTGACCTAGTAAAGCATTGTAGAGTTCGTTGTTTTGACACAGTGGGTTTGGATTTTGTCTTAGTAGAAGCATAGCATCAGTTAGGTCTAGGAATTTGTTTTAGATTTGAACGGATACCGTAGTATTATTACTTTATTACGCATGAACTCAGTATTTGTGTTACTGTCAGATATTTTTTCCGCATGGTATTTTACGTAAGTATGCAATCTTAGTCATGAACCAGATCACGTGGGATATTGGAGCACTCGTAGACAAATTTTTGAGACGTGAACATTGATTTTATTTATTCTAAGACGAAGTGTCTGTCTCCGCTTGTTCTCCACGTAACACTGACTCCAATCTCGGCATGCAACTAGCAAGTATATTGCGATTACATGTTTTTTTTTGCAAAACATTAGGCCTTAGAATAAATAAAATGAGTGTTCGCGTCTCAAAAATTTGTTTACGAGTGTTGGATTAAAATAATCTCTGAAGATGATTGTGTCTATGT
>SDVV010026470.1:0-12254 GCA_016164225.1 Gammarus roeselii | reverse complement strand
GGAGTAACTCAACGTACGGATAATACTAGTCTCAGTACTCAATCGGACGCCCCCATTAGTGGACTAAATATTACTACTCCGATTAATGCCCCCTCCTTAATAAACTACTTGTCCGAGGTAAAGCCCTTACGGCCAGGAAGACAAAGACAACCCCGGAATCCGCTCGTGATTGGATTAGGTTTAGGATTCCTGGGAAGTTACTTAGTGTCTAAGATTTTCGATACCAGTAATCATGGCGACATCGACGCCCTAAACAGAAATATTCAACAAAACAATAAACTCATTAAATTAACTAACGAGAGACTATACAGTACATGTTGTCCCAAAACGTGACTGATTCCTTTGAGGCAGTAAAGAAGGTGCTTACTAAGCTAGCCGAGACACAAGAGGTAGCTGACATTCATCAAGCTATTCAGTGGAATCTAGACCAGCTATTAGCAAGCCTAACGGACATTCGGACTAGTTTTAGATTAAGCGAGCTTACCATATCTCTGCTCGAAGAAGGTATATTAAACCCTGAATTAATTGACTTAAATCCCTGGATAACATCATTGTAGAAGGTCGCAAGTCTTTCCCAACGTTAGACTTCCCGCTTGCAATATCCCGACATCAACTCCAATACATAGTGCAAATGTTGAAAATCCAAAAAGTATCACATCATAAATTCTTGATGGTCATACCTCTGACATATACGACGTCATACGACGTATTCACACTAATAGCACACACCCTTAAACTAGATTCAACGTCTCGTGTCATCCCTGAATTACGGACCATAATACTCAGAAGCAACAATACCTATATAAATACGGATAAAATTAACATGCACTCCATCCTAATGACTAAGCATCTTTTGTTGAAGATAGAACCTATCTACTCCGATCAGAAATCTACGTGCAAATGAGAGGCTTTTAAACAGAACGCAACTGCAATGTTGAAATTATGCAACTACCACAAAAGCGGTTTTACGGATACTTTTATGGTAGAGACGGACCAGAATAGACTAACCTACTTTTCAAAATCTACGAGAGTAACTCTGGACTGCCCTTCCCATCAGACGAAAGATACCCTCGTTGGACTGCATAAACTTCCTTTAGCTTGTGACGTGCAGACTGATGATTTGCTCTGGCCCGCTAAACAGATGGTAACCATTGAAATCCCCGAGCCCAACAAATCCTTTACCTTTTTGGCGACCCCACTTACCTTCCTATCATCAACGTGAACAAATCCAGTGTCGTACACTCCAGTCTCCGGGAACTGATCAAAAAAAGTAAACTGAGATGACCCATTTACCATCGACTTCGATTATCATGGTTCGCAGCTATAACAGATTGCAACATACTCCATTTATGCCCAGACTGTTCTAACCGTAGTTGTTGTCATTAATTCCCTCTTCATGGCTTTTCTGTTCCTCAAATGGATATATCGCAGGAAACACACAAATACTGAGTCACGTGAGTCCACTTTGCATACTCTGCAAGAATGATTTCACGGAGTCAGAGATAGCCTACGGACTAAAAAGATTATATTCCCGAATAGGGAGGGTATACGAAGTTTTCAAGGAAGCTTACGAGCCAAAGGTACCATATTCGAAATGAGGCACACCAACTTAAACGCAGATTTCACAGCACCCCGATAGACTTTCATAAGCCGTATAATGTGGATGCAGGTACCAACACGGATAGACAGGTGTATCCTCCATCGGCCCCTGTTCCCGAACTATATCCAGCCTTGTCTAGATATACGTAAGAAACTAAATTAGAGTTTGTGTACCCCCCCCCCCCGGCATTTGTTAAAAGGTTTGGTACTTGCTCAAGTATATTCCTCTTCAACTGAGACATCAACTCAGTATTTTAACAAGGAACGCACTGGGCTGTAGTCAAATTCACCATATGTATTTAGTGATTAATTATGATGTACTCTTCTTGTCACTCGCGTATGGGCTCAACTCCTTCCCGAATTTCGGCCACAAGTGAACGACCCCGCGACCCTCCTAAGCGTAGTGGGCCCAGAAAACAACGGTCGCCCATTTTCTATCTACCGACATCAAAGAAAACGTGGCAGCCGTCTTCAACACGGATGACTACACTACCTGGCCTGGCGGACAACCAAGAAGCTTGTCTTTGGCTCTTATTTTCTGTCGCTTCCATACTTTAGGCCCTATGCAGGAACTTATTACTCCTAGACTTAATTAATAATTACTTTGTAATATCAATTAGGGATAGAGGGTGTAGTGTTAAACGAACTGTGTGGTTTTCCCCTAAGGTTTATTCGCACCCGACCAACAGCCGAGCCCCCGTGTTATTATTATTATCTTTACCGACCTATAAAGGTATTTCGGCCAGCACCTTCATGAAGTGTAATAACGCCTCGACACGAACAGCCTAACATGGAACTAACAGCTGCTAGCCTGTGTCTGCAGCCGTCCTCTTACAAACCCAACTGTCACCTCAAGTGCTAAAGTGTCAAATATAGCGGTGCGTACTGACTATAAAACTGCTAATATAGATGCGTGTCCAATCAGGAAGTGTTACAATACCCTGTATGTAGATTGCCCGGCCTAACCACGCCACATGTTCAATGTCAAATGCCGCAAGAAAACGGTCTCTTCCGTGGCCTCAAAACAAGCCAGCCATCTGGCTTTCCAATCCGCCCCGCGGTGTTTTGACCTGTTCCTCAGTATATAAGCTCGGCATGTTACTGAGCCATCAGAGACTGGAGGTCCTGTAGCCTAAGACTCAACCTCACTATCTCCGTGCAGCCCGACTTCCCCAGCGTCTCTCTCTCCAATCTTGTCCCCTCATCTGACTTTCTCGTAACGTGTTACAATTGTATTAGCTCTTGAAAAGAACCTCAACTTCAACTCTATTTCCACAATCCCTGGTTGAATAAACGACTACGAAGCTCGACACGTTTATTTCCTCAAACAGCAGTTTCCTTCAGCGAGAATAGAGGGACAAGTAAAAAAATATTGAGATTCTTTTTTCCGTCCAATCCCCTCAATATGGATTGGAATGAACCTGCGTTTCTCAGTGATTCTAAAGTTGCAATTAAGACACAATGCTGCTAAGTAATTTCCTGTTATCACTTCTTTATTGGGTCCGAAGACCCCCTCCACGTTGTTGTTATGATGGCGTACTCGCCTTTTATCATGTTTTCCAGAAGCGTCTGCGCAGCATTCACAAGTTTTGCTTCCGCAATTTTTTTTCACGTCTTGTTTGGTGAGGACGGGTTGGGGGTACAATGGTAATGTTGACATGTTATCATCATAATCCATCGACATATTTTTGACAAGATGTGTCTCCATCTCCTCAAGGGGCCTGTAGTCGAATCAACTACTTTGTGCTTTACAATTTTCCCGTCTTTATCCACAAGAATAACTGTACATGCACAACTTGTGTATGTTGACTATATGTTTCTCCTCTTGGCTATGCTCTAGCACAGATTCACAGTCGTAATAACATTCAACAGGGGGTTTCATTGTTGCGTGCATGACTGAGAATTAGGACATTTCGCCTTTTGCAGGCATACTGATGTTTTGCAAGCATGTAGTGGACGAACACAATTGCAGGTGTCCATCTTTTTGCTTTCGTGCATCCCCTGCATGCAGAAGGAGCAGTAAAAGTTGTCTCTCAGTCTCGTTTCTCTAAATGTACGCATAAATGGTGAAAACCTGGATTGAGTGCGACATGATTAGCATCTAAGATTCGCACAAGGTGGATTGTGCGCTTCTCACTGGCCTCTAAGCTGCCTCTGTATACACTGACCAGACCATAACCTTCCTTCTCTTTTGTGAGCTGATATAGTCTAATGTTAACTTCACAGTCCCTTTCTATGATTGGTAAATCTTCTAAAGCCACAGCTGTGTTTAAGGGAAGATTTGGAAAGGTGAAGTATTAGTTTTTGTACGGGAGGAATGTATGCTCTACTTCGTTTAAAATTTGCGCAGTTGGTTTTTCGCTTCAGGTGGAAATGAGCAATCATGCTTGTCAATACACAATTGTTGTTTACTGTCTTGATATTGACAATATGGTGCCGGCCTGGACCATTTTTAGGCCAAGGAACATAGTCACCAAGACTTTTTGTTCCTTTTACCCCTGTCTTGTAGAATTTAGGCTGAACAGCGGATGCTGTATTAATGCTCCAACCGCTACCTTCTAGCTATTGTATTTCTAATTTATTATGTAAATCTACCCAGTGATCCTCAATCAACTCACTTAAAACCACGGTTTTTGTCAGCTGGATCGCTTTTGTGTTTAACACCTAGTCCTTGTCATTTATAGATGTATCCTCCATTGTTTTCCCCATTTTAACCTTCACGGTGCATTTTAGTCCTTAGAATATTCCTAATTTAGTTTCAATGTGTTTCACTAATTCTTTGCATCCCAATGTTATCATGGACGATATGTTGACATGTTCAGTGAATGGATTAAATGTAGAGGTGACAAAATGGTGGTCCAAAATACCTTCAGAGGTAGGTGGGTGAAATATAGCCTCACCCAACGAAGCCGAACCATCAGTAGCGACGAAATGTCCAACAGGAGACATCGCCAAACCGTCAGTAGACTGAGTAAAGATCTGTTGAACAGGAGACAGCGCCAACGCTGCAGTAGGTTGAACTCTGGGCAGTTCGGGAGCAGTAGGCTGATCTCCGGGTAGTTCCGAAGACGGAGCAGAAGGCTGATCTCCGGGTAGTTCCGAAGACGGAGCAGTAGGCTGATCTCCGCATTGCTCCGGAACGGGGGCACCACCATCAGGTTGCGGGCTTGCGCTGGGGCTTGCGCTAGGGCTTGCAGACATTGCGAGGCTTGCACTGGGGCTTGCAGACATTGCGAGATTTGCGTAAACTAACGCATTTTTGCTTGCAGTTACCTCTTTTGGGGGATGAGTTGCCTTTAAACCAGCTGTCGGTTTAGTATTCGCCTCACTTTGACCGGGGTGTTCATGTTGGCGCATCCTCCAGCACCATATCGTCTTGATTCATCCTGCAAGATAAAAGAAATTAGATTAACAAAAAATATCAAAAATAGACTATCAAAGTTACAGAAAGACATCTCTACAATAAAACAAAGAATAGACATGTTAGGATTAGCGATACTTACATCTCGAGTGAAAATATGACCGGCATTAACAAGATTGACACTGCAAATCAAGCATGAGCTGCGGTGTTCACCGATTTATACAACAGTGTACGATAACTTGGAGCAAAAATATATAACATACACCCAGAGCCCCGCTATGCCGCCAGATGTGAGAAATCAAATCAAACGAAGCAAAACTAAACCTGTACGACACTGAAATCACCGTGCCTTGTGGGAGGATAGGGGTGGGGTGGGTGTAGGATTCATATAAAACTGGCCTTGCTGAGTCGATAAATACACATACCCGTCACTCGTCGCTTCGCCTATACCTCTTTCGCCTTGGCCTGCTCATAGCCTACTTTCACGTCGACCGCCCCGACCACTGCCTCTCGTCGCCCGACGTTTCAGCCATCTAGACTACTTGAAGCACCTCACTAATATGGAAGGGTTCAGGATGACTAATTTGATTGTTTCCTACAATCGCAACCTACAACGTTTCTCATTCGTCGAGGGTGATAATTTCGCATTGGCAACCCGGACTACATTTAAAATTCTCTTAAATAATCTGAAGATGAAAATGGATTCTTTTATTCTGATATGTCAGGAGACCTGTAGTGTAGATTAACTATGTAATCAAGAGGATTGTTCAGTGATGTTTTTAAACTCAAAGTCGACCCGTCGCAGATCTAAAATACTTCTTCGCCCAGACTTCATTGTGAGCTTCATAACACATGAATATACAATCCTGGATATGATACAAGGTTCTTCATACTCTACCTCCGAGCCTCGTGGATTTAAACGCTCATTGGAACAAGTCAAAAATTAATCACGACCTGAAGCAAAATATGAAATGGTAGATTCCTCAACCAATACCTTCTACTCCGGTGCTCACCAACACGAACAAGATGGCAAGACCTATTCGATCGATGTAGTAAACAGCTATAATCTCCCCAAGATCAAAACAACATTTCTAGAATATTTTATGTTCCAGACAAATCCTGCATTGGAGAGTCAGAATACACATTTGGGTCATTCCCCTCCGCTTCTGAAGGCATCATAGATGGACCGAACCGACCTTTTTTTCTGTAAGTTGTCCACGCATTATTATATGAATAAAAAATGTATAAAATTTAATCATTTATTCAATAAATATCATAAATAAATAAACACTTTGTATATACTGACCTTTGCATTGCATCCTGCCCGACTTGTTACAAGTCAGTTTCTGTAGTCGTTGTCTGTTGCTGGTTATTTCCATGGAAACTATATTGTTGCGGGTGATGACCGTTCCAAGATTGATGATGGTGATGAGCATTCCAAGATTGTTGCGGGTGATGACCGATACAAGGTTATCGGGGGTGATGACCGATACAAGATTGTCGGGGGTGATGACCGTTCGAAGATTGTTGGGGGTGATGACCGTTCCAAGATTGTTGGGGGTAATGACCGTTCCAAGATTGTTGGGGTTGATGAGCGTTATAATATGGTCGGGGGTGATGAGTGTTCCAACATGGTTGTGGGTGATGAGCTTCCCAAGATTGTTGGGGTTAATGAGTGTTCCAATATGGTTGTGGGTGATGAGCGTTCCAAGATTGTTGGGGTTCATGAGGGTTCCAATATAGTTGTGGGTGATAAGCGTCCCAAGATTGTTGGGGGTGATGAGTGTTCCAAGATTGTTGGGGGTGATGTCCGATTCAAGGTTGCCTCTGACACACATGAAACTGACTTTGCTGAGGATTCATCTGGAAGTGGTGCGGATACCACATATCCTGATACTGATGTACCGCTTGCGGGTATTGGTAAAACGTATTTGCATCACTATCTGAAGATGACCCGGCATTGCCCAGACTGAAAACGAAGGATAAAAGAACGTATTTTAAAAGTTTGTTAATTGTTTAAAAATTATTTCACCCACAAAAAAATAAAACTAATAAGCGAGGCTCGAATCACCATCAATTGATTGAAGAAGAGATCACTTTGAATTTTATTTGAAATTCACACAAATTAAAAATAATACTACCACTACATTCGATTAGCCAGCTTGGCAAGTATTAGTCATATAAACATAAGTTAGGTTATTGCTTAGAAAATATCAGCGTTACAACGAGGAAGGGTTGGGGTGGAAGCTCTAATCGGTAAGCCTATCTGATCTTCGAAAAATACTAACGTTGGATCCATCGTTGGATCTAGATTATTATTCTCGTCGCGGAATACGTCAGACACGTTCAATCTATCCCCTATTATTGTTGCAGGATGTTCAAAGACGCTGTTCAAGATATCGTTCATGATGCAGCTGTCATTCATAATATGATACATCTCACGTTGAGTGATGTCTAGAGATAAATCAATTGGAGTTGATGATATAACCGGGTAGATGACATCGTCTCCAATCTCTACAAAAAAAGCATGAGGGTAGTTGCCAGGAATGGGTTCAATGCCACTCAAATCGAGCATCCTAAGCTGTGTCAAATCACCAGCATTCCAAAATTTCACCGGGTTGATGAGTGTCGAGTGTAGAATCGCTGTCTTCGCGTGTGTGAGCCCTATTTTGGTGAACGAAACTATCTTCAAGGGCAGTGAGCATTGTTTCTGCGAAAATGTCGATTGAACTGTCCTCATCGCCTTCATTAAGCATAGGGTCGTTATCGTCAATGACGCTATCTTGATCTTGTTCTAAATAATTAACCCTAGCGTTTACAATCGAGTTACGCAGTGCCAGGTTATCTGGGTCGTTAATGGATCCCACTAGGTTCAAGGATTCACGAAAGCTTATATATTCTGCTAGATACCTCTCTGGGCAAAACTGCCCCCATGAATGATCATGGCAAGCTAATAAAAATTGGGCTAGGGTCGCATGTAGAAGAATCTGTGTACTCTAAAAAAATCTGCGTTCGCATGGACCACCCGTTTTCTGAGTCATCAATAGCTTGACTCCACACAGCCTCCTGAAATCCTATCTTTATTATAAAATCTAAGAAACTGCGTTCTTGAAACAGGGACGTGTCGTATTTTGCGGCTATAGGGGTATTCGATTTGAATTTTTCTTCTCATGCAGCGGTGCAGCAACTTCCCCATTGCGAGTAGAAGCGGTCGCAGCTGCTTCTGTACATGCGGTCGCCCGTGGAGACGCGCCTGCCCGAAGAGAGGGAGGAACGAAGGTGGTATCAGCGGTGGCGGCGTTAGGTGTAGCGAACGTGCTTGCGACAATGTTGGATCGCGGGCGCTTCACGGCTCGAGAAGGTAGCCCAGATATCCCGTTTCAGCCAGTAGTCAGCTCTATTCGAGCGTCGTACACGATGACGCAGTCCTCCTCCTCGCTTACCCAAGGACAATCTGTTGGACAAAATGAGGTGAATTAGAAACCATAACATTGGATACTAACATCCCGTCGAAAAAATATTTGCGAATTAATTATTACTGCATAGATGTCCTGTAATAGCTGCTATAATACTTACCGGTTTGTATAGACGATGAAATTCGATGCTCAGTATCCACCACGCTCGAGGAGGTATCCTGAAAGGATCCACTCCGTCAGAACTGGCGAAGAATATTACGGTTATTGTATGTATAAATAACACGATAATGTTATTGTATGAATAATCAAGCCTAGAAATAATTAATGCCAGCAGTAACAAATATGCGTTACATAATAAGATCCCATAATCCCATAATAATAATAATAATAAGATCGATTAGACGATATTTAACCGCCCTACGGGGGTGTCTGCATTAACTTCGCGTTGGGACTCCGGTGGAACATGGAAGCAAATACAAATACTAGACGATATTTACCCTCTTGTTTACTCGACCCCTCCCGAGTCGACATGTCTTCAGTAGAGATGGGATCCCCCACTGGACCCTCCAACATCGCTAGAAGACCGGATAGATCGCTTATGTTGGGGCAGGTAGGAGTCCCCAGCTGCAACTGGTGAAGAAATAACACGGATTAGAATCCCCTGTATATATTCCATCTATTAACATACTTTATTGGTAACATAAAAGCCTATCAATTCCCAACAATATTCTAATTTTTCTTGTATTGAGAATCTATTATCGTTAGAGATAAATTATTCAATCATATACTCACCGGTTAAATGGGGATGAGATGGATGAGCCCTAGTCTCTTGAGCACGATCAAGATCTGTAGCAATCTCGATTGAAGCTGTCCGCAGACAATCATCACAACTTGTTAGAGAACAGTCCATTATGGAGATATAAAAAATTCTGCACGAGAGAGATAAGATATATATAAATTAAGGGCGTATGCATACATCCACATAAATCCTCACATTATATTTCTATGAAGATGACCATTTTCGTCTTTGAATATGTCTATTTGTCTTTTTACCCCAAACCCCACCCGATGCTGGAGACAAAGCTATTGTAAACTTAAATTCGTGACGTTGAAAACAATGGATGAAATATATACTGCCAGGCCATGATAAAAGCGAGTGCCCCACGCATGAGAGAAGTACTTGTAATGACTCACACTCTTCGAAATATCTCCTGATTATTTAATCAAACGGATAACTATTTTTTCCCCTGGAAAAACTTTCAAATCGGTAGCAGTAACGCGCTAGGTTGATTGTGTAACCACTGATTAGTTTGATTCAGTATGTAAAGTTATAATTAAAATGTACAGTACTCAGGGTACCGACACCATATGTCTGCATCGTTAAAACCTTAACAAATATTAACAAATTTATCGTACACTGTACTTTTATAATAATAAAAAAGTGCTTGGCTACCAAATATCTAAATGATGACAGTCTGCATAATTTTACACCAATGCACGTTATACATTCTAAAACCTTTCATTAAAGAAGCAAAATCAATCGAAATGCTTACATTGATATAGAAAAAAATCTATACTGATAAGGTAACATATATTTTAAACAAAATTACTGGTGGAGGGAATGAATCAGTCACCTAATGTATTAAAGCTCTCTCTATGTCTAATAACAAAGAAAACGATTGAAGGATTGCCTGTAAGAGTAACTAAACAGAGCGAAGGGAACTGACCAGACTCATCGAAATAGCGGATGCTTATCCATTGAGATTGGTTTAGGTTTTATTATAATTTCTGCAATGTGAACAGCCTATACAATCAACAAGATGGGTTTCAATAAGAACTAAATCCAATGACGAGAGGTGAAAGCATAGAAAAAAATTGGATTGTTACATCCAATTCAGTATATTTCATACCTAACACACATATATTCATATGATATTCAATCCAAACCGTATAAAGGTGAACAAATTGCATAATGTTTTTTTTTAGAATGATCTAAGCAACACTGATTAAGATCGATCTGATCCATATCCCTTCGCGACACTGAACAATGTTAGCCGAGTCATATCCTCCAAAAGTATGTAAAAATAGACCCACAAAAAAATGAATTGCACTACACACATAATTAGATATAAATCGATTACAAAGAATCCGGGTAAACTCATAGGCTAAGAAAAAAAATAACACACACCACAAATTCACGAAACAATAGCAAAAAAAAACAGGAAATGGTTTTCCATTATAGCAATATCACTGTAACATACAAACCTTGGGGATAATGGAGACACGACTTCAAATCTTGTTACACACTTCGAAATCTAGAGCACACTGATCTCGGGAAGTCGAGTTTAACTACCTTAAATACGACTCCATGGGCGGAAACGAATGACGTCATACCCCCACCCCACCTACTTTGTCAACCAAACTCTAAAAATATATACCTATCGTAAGTGCTCATGTGAAATACGACCGTAAAACTAATACGAAGATATTTAACTGTCATTCGCACCATAAATCTCCGGGTTTATCGGCATCGCGAATCTACAGAATAGGATATACACGAGATGTGAATAAGGAACTAAGCAGCCACGAAAAAGATGCAATCTCGCTCCAAGGCCGCACGCTGTAGACATTGACGTATACCGCTCGATCGCTTGCGACCGCATTAGTGAAGTATGAAAAATAAGCAGTGCTTGAGTCAGAAATGTTACCCTATGAGAAGACTTTTGCATGAAATGACGAAAGTACGTCCACATCAACAGGTTTTATCCTGTGAATGTTCATAGTTTGTAAATAAACCCTATTTGTTCCTATGTACATAAAATATGTAAACTTAAACTTGTCTCATTGTCCAGCTAAATATGTATTGAACATTCGCGAAAATAACTGCAACCGCCCCTAAAACATTTAAAAACGATGAAAATGTTTCTATGTAAACCCATATCTCTGTGTCATAATTAAACAAATCTTGTTTCATTGTCTACAGAAAAATGCATCTGAAAATACATGAATGTATCTGCAGCAAATCGTTTCTTAACGATGTGATCGAATCTTTGAAAATAGGCATACAACTGGAAAAAATGATCCTGTGTAGCCATGTATCTATACCATAAATAAATATGTATAAACAAATCTTGTTTCTTTATCTCCAGGAGAAAAATTCAGCTGAAAATACGTGAACGTATCTGCAGCTATTTGTTTCTTAACAGTGAGCCCTGACAAAACTTTGAAAATATATACATACAATGGGTTTTAATAAAAATCATAGAGCTTAGCTCGATAGGGCCACGCACATACTACGGGACTCACTAATAAAGAGAAAGATGTCATGATCTGCGTATAATAACGGTCGAGCAACGATATCCTACGGTAAAAACTTCGAATACCCTAAATAAATCAGGTTTGAGCAGTAAAACGTCCTATCCAAATGAGTCATACATAACAAAATGTGCGTGCAATAGAAAACCATTGAAATAACAGGGTGCCTGTGATATTATATAATACGATGTAAAAGCAGCCTATTAAAATGTATCCTACACTAACAAAACATGTTAATATGTACCGTCATTTCTTGCGAACACACTAATAAAATCAAATAAAAGCATACGTACCGTCTACAATACGTATAAACCAACTGTCAAAAACTCGTAACGAGAGGAGTACATATCGAGATAAAATCGCTAAATGAAACTGATATATTATGCCCTGTCTTGGGCACTCCCCTCTCCATATTTTACTCCCCTATCCTCCTCCCCTATCTTCCCCCGTCCAGGGCGTTCGCTCTGTACCTGTAGTAATTAACTTGACCTCAAGAGTATTTTCCTTAACCTACATGTATAATGTCCGAGATATATAGGGACTATGTATCTCGGACTATATAT
>SDVV010026469.1:0-12254 GCA_016164225.1 Gammarus roeselii | reverse complement strand
GTATATATATACATGTATATATATAAATATATATTTATATATATAGCAATGGCGGGGGTGAGAAAACTGTTACCATAACTCCTTACATGTCGTAAGAGGAGACAATTAAGGGCAGAGGAAGATGGCCAGGGATCCCTTCCTTTGTGAATTCTTCTCTCTAAGAGGGCAAGGAGATGCTTATGTTTCTCCAAACCATTGTATGAGGGTTGTTAATTGGAGATGGTTGTAGTATAAATGAAGCAAAGAGGAAAAAGATTGGTGAGATGTTTGTGAGAAGGAAGTTGGATGTTTTCGTACTGAGCGAGACTAGGTTGAAAGGTAGGGGCAAATGTGAGTTAGGTATGGTAAGTGGAAGGAAATTGGACGTGGAGGATGGTTGTGAGCAAGAAGGCGTGGTGGTGTTACGGAGTGATTGGTGGTTTAGAAGCATTACTGAGGGGAAGGAAGTGTCCTCTAGATTGATGTGGGTAAAGGTTAATTGAAGTATTGCAAGTTGGGCATTTGTGAGTGTTCACAGACAAGGTATCAAGAGAATTGGGGAGGAGAGGGATGATTTATGGATTGGACTGAGTGTATTAATTGTTTTGGATGTCAATACAACGTGATGGTACTGGGAGACCAAAACTCGAGTATTGGAGATGTAGCTGGAAGTGGAGAATTTGTTTTGGAGGTATAGCCTACCAGGTAGAAATGACTGTGGGAAATAACCTGATCAAGAAGTGAGATAACCACAAGTACACATGCGTAAAGTTGGCCTGTTGTGAAGTGGCGAATAGAGTACTGATATATTTTGTGTTGATTTTGAAGTGAGTGGGCTTGGAGACTATTGGATGTGCTGGGGTTAAGAGGGGAGAGTGGTGCAATGTCTGATTTACTTGTGGAAGGGTGGTTGGGAGTGGAGCAGAGGTGAAAGGGGAACAACAGAGTGGATGGAGAAAGAGAAGTGGTGGAGGTGAGTGAACTCAATCTGTCAAGCAGATGGAGTGTATGGTGTGCGTCGTGTGGGTGGGTGTTGAAGGAAAGTTTGTGAGTGGTGGAACGATGATGTTGAAATGGCGGCGGTGCAGAAAATGGGAGCTTTTGAGGAGTGATTGCCGATGAAGTTTAAAGTGTTCTATGACGACCATGGAGAGAAGAGAAATGAGGTGAAGCGTGTGACAAGGAGAGTAATCAGGGATGCTGATGATAGCTGGGGTAGGCGGCTGTGCTGGAATTTTAAAAACAGACCGATGCCTGAAATTGGGTGTGGAAAGAGCAAGACAGGGAAAGAGGAGTTGGTAAATGATGTAAACGGCCGATTTTTGGAAAAGAGTGGTAATTTATGCAAGAGGTGGGCTGAGTAAACGTCCAATTTTTGTTGGAGAGTGGTGATGTATGCAAGAGGTGGGCTGTTTAAACGACCGATTTTGTTGGAGAGTGGTGATGTATGCAAGATGTGGGCTGAGGAAACGACCGATTTTTGTTGAAGAGTGGTGATGTATGCAAGAGGTGGGCTGAGTGTGTTGAAAAGTTGTTTAATATTGAGGATGCCAGATAGACTGACATCGTTGCAGCGGGGAATGGTTCACATATGTCGGTTTTGAGAGCATGTTCTGTTATGGACATTACTGAAGAAAGAGTGGGTAGATAGTTAGTTGTAATCGGCGCAGAGTTTTTATGTGGGCAGCAGAGCATAGTTCAGAGTAGGGAGCAATGTGAGTGTTTGGTTCACAGTGAAAGTGGGACTGCCACTAGGGTTGTACTATGTCCCATTGGTTGTTCAATTTCAATGTTGATGGAGTGGTCTTGTAGGTGAAAGCGAGTGTATTGGTTCAAAATTTCAGAGTTAGAGTAGCCAATGGGCAGAGTTAGCAGTTGAGTCCGTTGCTGTTTGTGGAAAGTCCGGCATTTGTAGCTAATTTGGAGAAGTCGAGTAGTTTAGAGTTGGAAATTGGTTTTGTGTGCAAGAGGAGGAAGCTGCGAGGTAATGTGAAAAGTAATAAAGTAATGAGATGTTCGAGGAAATGACGATGCGATTGGGATCAGCGCCTAAAAAGAAAGTAGTTGGAGAAAGCTCAGTGCATTAAGTACCTAGGCTCTTATGTGGAGAAGACTCAATTAGTGGAAACCATGTGAAATCTTGAGTAAAAGATGTAAAGTGTCTGTAGCAATGAAAAGTGCAATGAGCTGCAGGACATTAAGTGTGGAAGCAAGAAGAGGGTTGTTTGTGGATGTGGTCGGCCCCTCTGTGCTCTACAGGGCCGAGACGTGGAGAGCATAAGCAGAGAAGAAGGTTGAATGTTTTTGAGACGAAATGTTTGAGTGACATGGCCGGGGTGATGTTAAGGGATAGAATCATTAATGGCGTTGCTCGAATTAGCACAAAGCTGGTCAAGGATATGAAAGGCAGAGTAGTTCACATGTGCTGAAGTGGTTCAGACACACGGTGTGGATAGATAGCTAATAGAAGATTGGTGAAAACATTGATGAAAGTGAAGGTGAGTTGGCATAGGCCTAGAGGAAGACTGAAGTTTGTGTGGAGGGATAGCGTGAAGCAGGCTTATGGAAGGAGAGACATCAGTGTAGAGGTAGCATTAGAACGTTTAATGGAAAGGCGTGAGTGTAAAATGGTTGTGATTAGAGCGAGGAGTTTTGTCGCAGCGCAAGTGCGTTTTTTATCCTTGACGTCTCATTGAGAAACTTGATGGCCATGAGTGGGTGAGGGCCCAACAATTATGAATGACGGAGAAGGCATAAACCAGTAAAAACTGACGGCCCTACTGTTGACACTGATCTTGGACCTCACTCCTGACCCTCTCGCTTCTAAGGGCTATGTTTTGGTATGTATTTGAGTGCATGAAAGAGTAAGATGCGGCTAGACGTCAGCTACCCCGCGTTCAGAGGATTAGACCTTGTGTTTGTATCTGTATTCTTCACGATGAGTCACAGTCAAAGCTCAGATTAACCTATTAATATGCAGTCTTTCATTGCCACCGTCCTCCAAGCCGCCTCACATCTTGTTCTCACGCTTCAGACGCTGCCTGCGCTGATCGTGCAAATCACCCGCGGTAGCTACACGCCCGTGAGCAGCCACTACAGCATCGCTCTTCAGCGGCTTCAGCAGGACCTACTGCACCTGCAGCCGCAGCATCGCCCTCACCCTCACCAGGTGGGCCCTCTAGCTGGCAAGTAACGCATCAGGATAAAGTAACAAGGCATTGAATGCGACAGCTTCATGCGGATTATTTCAGGAGTGATACGATACAAGCTGTTGTGTTGATCCCATCTATTCGCAATTCATGTAAATACCACATAATATTTTATTGGACCAAAACTAATTTTTGATCTCTTGCATATGAGCTAGCTATTAACTTGATAGCCATTGGACCAACGTATTAGGAGGCACTCATCATTTGTGTGCATGCGGGGTGGCCCGACCCTCGCACCCAGTTGGATTTTTTCAGCCAGCTTATTTGTTTTTCAATACACAGCAATTTGTGTATTGAAACTTGTATAGCAGCTTGCAATATTGCTCAACACAGTTCAAAAATTTGATCACTGTTAGGCGGGAATAATAGTGAAATGGGGAGTTGGGTCAAGTCTAATGGTGTGCCGGAGGCCCATAAGAATTTACACGGGTTTCAATGAATTACAGATTGAAATGGGAAATTCAACCCTTCTTTTGAAATTAGTTTTTAATTTTTTATAATACCCAAGAAGGTATATGCAATGCCAGTTGTAGTTACAAAAAGTTTGTGTGTAATGATTATATCATGTGCACAGATATGACATGAGTTGAGTTTCAATTTCAATGCCACTTGCTTGTTGTGCCATTTTTTTCTCTGTAAGCAGGCTGTATATGGCGTCATTTTAAGCTCATCCTATAATATTGGACAGCTTGTCCATTAAATGTATATTGTCGCTATAATGTAGCTTTAGAGGGTGATCTCCGATCTTTTCTCTGACGTAAACATTGCTAGCCTAGCTGCTAGCTATTGCATTCTCCCTCCTCCCCCTCCAGATCCTTGCCGACCCCCTCATCTTCCCCACCGCGGTCCGCATGCACGTCGATCTCGGCAAGATCTCTGGCGTCTACTCCACCTTCGATGGCGGCTTGTGAGGGATCGGTGATAGCTGTGTTCGTGGTTGTCTTACATACAAGGGAATGCTAGTCAGTGAAGCTCTACAAACAAATTGCAGCTTGGAGAGTTATAGTTAAAACTTTCTCAAACAAATGGAAAACTGAAATTCTCGTCACAACATCTACAAACTAAAGCATTGACTTCTGTTTGTTACTCACTAAACGTGATGAAATTGTATTTGATAATAGGTGTAAACGTTTAGAGTGCAATGATTTTTAAACTTTTTTTTCATGATGACCTGTCGAAATGTTTATTGGAGGCCCAACACAGTGCATCATAGCGCTCTAACCCTTCAGCTAGACTGATGATGAACTTCACTTCCAGTTTATCATTTACTAATTCGAATTTTATTATTACTCATTTATTTAAACTAATTTAGTCACCCAGCCCTAGCGTGGGGACATGATGTTTAACACCGAGAAGTTGTTTCTTCAGAATGATGCCCTGTATCATTCCAAAGGGTTTCAGACCTTATTTCCCCCAAAAATGGCAATTAATTAAATTTGTACTTGTTCATAATAATTTATAGTCTAATTAGTTACAAATTTTGTTTCAAAGTTCTGGAATTGTATTCATGTGATGTTTTTATTGGAATTATTTACGATTTTAGTATAAAAATAATGTTGCGGTGCTTTATTATGATCCCACAACGATCATATCAGGTGGAGTTGACCATCTGATATTCTCACTCGTCTTGATTAGCTAGTAGCGTACCTCTATTCTTTTCAATTTTGCAATATTATGCAGTACTTGTCGTTTTTCTTACCCACGCACAGATATCCGCACAGATATCCGCACAGACGCACAGATATCCTGTAGTAGTAGTAGTAGTAGTAGGCCTGGAATGGGCTGAGGAGTCCATTCTAGAAGTACTGCAAGATTGAATTTGGAGTACAACTTGCCCATCCTAGATGAGATGGCCATCGTTCATGGGCTGCCGCTCTGGTGGAAATGAGGCCCAAATCAAATCAAATCATGGGCTGCCGGATGCTGAAGGCTCCAACAGAGGTTGTGGCCACCTTGGCGGTAATAGTCCTTACAACACATTTCTTAGTAAAGAGGTAGATTAGTCCCCCAGTGTTTGTCGAGGCGGTTATTAAAGGTGTTTACGATATTACTGTTAACCACATCACGTGGTAGAGTGTTCCTAATAGTTGGTTTCGTTTTTGCCCGTTCTTTATTTTGCTTGGGCTATAATCTCGGTCAAATTGGCCCTCTGGGCTAGTTCTAGTAAACCCATTTAGGTACATGAAGGTTCCTATTAACTGACCTCTAAGTCGTCTTCTTTCAAGTGATGTCAGTTCAAGTTCGTCAAGTCTTAGCGGATATGTCTTATTTCTGAGTTCCGGAATCATTTTTGTGGTTCGGTGCTGCACACGTTCCACTTTGTTAATATCCCCTCTGAGGTGAAAATACCAAAATTGTACTGCAAATTCCATTTGAGGCCTGACGGGTGAAGAATTTAGATTGTGTATTCCAATGTGCATTACATTGCATTTTTCAAGGTTAAGTTCATTTGCCACTTATCTGACCAGTCTATTAGTTTATTAAGATCCCTTTGGATGGTCATGCGATCTTGCTCACTGTTCGCTTTGTGGCAGAGTTTAGTGTCGTCAGCGAATTTGGTTAGCTTGTTGACGATATCGGTGTCCAAGTTATTTATAAATGTTATAAATAGAAGGGGCCCAAGAACACTGCCCTGGGGTACTCCTGTGTTACCGCTACCCACTGACTTTTTCCTTGGTCGACACAAACCCGTTGCTTGCGGCCCGTGAGGAAGCTTAGGAGACACCTGGCCACGTTTTCATTAATGCCAAGCGCCTCAACTTTTTTTAGTAGGCGTTCGTGGGAGACCTTATCAAACGTTTTTTTGAAAGTCAAGATAAAGAAGGTCGGCAGCCTTGGTCTCATCGTATATCGCAGTGACCTTGTTGAAGAAGTCCAGGAGATTGAACAGGCAGCTAAGCCTGCATCTGAAGCCGTGTGTGTTATCTCCATTTGCATGGACTTTCTCGTCCCTCTTCCAATCGCCCATCTCATGGCAGATTGCCCCACCTGGACGAAATGCCGACGAGCTCCCTTTCCCAGGAGCTGGCTCCTGGATCCCGTGCTTTCTCGGTAGCAATTCAGTATGGAACCACCTATCAGATACCCTCTAGAAGCAAATCTGTTGGGTGAAATCTAATTTGAAATGAAATGTCTATATATCATCTTACCTACAAATAGATTCCTCCATCCAGGAGGATCACACGTGTTCTTAACTTATTTTGAACATCACGCGAACCTTGACCTCCCCTTCAAGCGTAATGACTTGAGCATGTCTTGAGCCAAAACGAGCCCAGAGACGTTAGATAACTTGTCGAAAGTTTTTTTTGCAGCACTAGTGGCTGGTCTAACGTGCCAAAAGGACATTGACTCCATGGTACTTGACTCTTCGGTGCAAGAAGGACAGCACGCTCAGTCTAACCTAGTGTTAGTATCTACTGACGTGAATCTTAAGATTTCGAAAGCCTGAATCGACCAAAATATTTCTACATATTTTATTGCTCGCATATATTTTAGGCCATCATTGTTGAAGAGTGAGTGCCCCGCTAAGAAAACTTCTTATAAAATGTTGAATGCGCCATAACGGCACAGTTGAAGTTTGAGAACGAGTGGACAAACGCATTCGGAGACGACATCTCTTCTATAGTTGAAGATTTGTGGCGTCATGAACGTCCTTCCTTACGATGGTCTAATCCCTCCTCACGTTCCTTGATATAGGTGAACAACAGTTTATGACGTCATGAACGTCCTTCCTTACGATGGTCTAATCCCTCCTCACGTTCCTTGATATAGGTGAACAATAGGTTATGACGTCATGAACGTCCTTCCTTACGATGGTCTAATCCCTCCTCACGTCCCTTGATACAGATGAACAACAGCTTATGACGCCATGAACGTCCTTCCTTACGATGGTCTAATCCCTCCTCACGTTCCTTGATATAGGTGATCAACAGTTTTTGACGTCGCGAGCATATCGTTCTCATTTTTTCTCTCACTATGTTTCATCTATTTACAGTATAACAAAAATATTTTCACGCGACACGGGGCTCTAACTAACAAAATCGATTGCTTGTTATCCTATATATATTCCTATTATGGCTACCTGCAGAATTTTCTAATAAATTCGCATCGTGAATATTTACTGGAAATTCGCACTGTGCAGTGTGCATTAGTAGAACCATTACGATGTAGATGTTTTGCATGGGTGGAGATTGGCCCCCTTAGAAAGATGGAAGATGGTAATATGATGTTAGTCTTTGCCACCAATATTTGAATTCAGACCACCTCACTTATGATCATAAATATGGCATTTTATAATTTATCCCACAAACTTGCATTTTTAAATATTTGATTTATTCTTAAAAAAAAAATCTGAAGTTTGATCGTTACAATTTGAGGTTCACTAGTCTTGTTGGTTAGCCTCACTAGTCTTGTAGGTTAACCTCACTAGTCTTGTAGGTTAACCTCACTAGTCTTGTAGGTTAACCTCACTAGTCTTGTAGGTTAGGCTCACTAGTCTTGTAGGTTAGCCTCACTAGTCCTCACTAGTCTTGTAGGTTAGCCTCACTAGTCTTGAAGGCTAGCCTCACTAGTCCTGTAGGTTAGCCTCACTAGTCCTGTAGGTTAGCCTCGCTAGTCTTGTAGGTTAGCCTCACTAGTCCTGTAGGTTAGCCTCGCTAGTCCTGTAGGTTAGCCTCGCTAGTCTTATAGGTTAGCCTCACTAGTCTTGTAGGTTAGTCTCTCTAGTCTTGTTGGTAACCTCACTAGTCTTATAGGTTAGCCTCACTATCTTGTAGGTTAGGTGGTCTAGTTTGGTCGTTGTTTGAGGATCTATTGCTCCTCCGAGCGAATTATTCTTGTCCGAGCACAGATGAGATGAGCAGTAGCGCCTTAGTTTTTCTTGATTCTGCCTGTTTTATCAGACTTTCAACTTTCACATTCCGTAACGGCTGTTCTCTTGCTTAAAATTCCCCATGGCTACATTAATCCTGTTTCGAATCCGATGAAATCAAATCTAATCTAGGAGTCTTGTTTGACTGATATTAGTTATTATAAAAATATGAACTACAAGTAATTATATTGTAGCGTTCCTAGTAGTGTTACTCATATCAATTCAGCTTGAACTCATTTCTTAGGATTTCTTTGTTGAATTGGTGGGTCGAACATTTAGGACGAGTCAATATGTGGCTGTGACGTTTGTGTGACGTAGTGCAAAATAAATTTATGGATTTAGTGTTACGACCTTGCGCTATTGACACAACGCGACTGCATTTGTAACTTTATGTGAGTCAGAATACTGGGCAATTTAAATGACTGCCTGTTGTCATCTTTGGTTGTTTTGTTATGAAAACATCAACAATAATTTCAAGATATGCTTCTTTTTTGCAGTTACTAAACTTTTAATTCAATTCATCCCAGTTTTTGTTCTGCGTGTGCACCAGCGTTTATATGAACAAAAGTTGAAATGCCCATATATCCAGTTCAATATAAATATTGTGTAAAACGTTAATACACTAATCAGTTGGTATAAGTACATGTAGACACTTTTCGTAGAAGCTCTCTTCCTGTATGCACCAGCGTGCAAGTGTGTCACAGTTGAAACACCTATATAATTTAATTAGGAGGATTTCACTTCGAACACTCACCAAGGAATCGATGATATTTTTGCCCTACGGGGGATTCGCGTTAGGGCTTCGGTGGGAATAAGCTTTTAATCTTAATCTTGTTCTGCGTGTGAGTGCATTAGAGAAGTGTGGGGTGCGCCTCACACTCTGGGGATTCGGCCTTGTCTGTATCTGTTTCCAGTGAATTTTGCAGGCACTTGAAACATTAGTGTATGTTGTTCTATGCCAGAAGATCATTGGCGTCAATGCACTTGATTGCCTTGTCACTTTAATCTAACTTGAAAGCTTAGAAGTTAAGGTGCATAGTCTGACTTGTAACATAGGGTTGGTGAGATTACTTCCTTGAGTATATAACCTGCTCTCGTGAAAGAAGCCACATACCTATCTAACCTTCAACACATTAGCACCCTTGCAGGAAGATCCCTCAATTACAGTGCATTGGTACTCCCGTGGCCGTGTTGCCTTTGTAGATCTCTCATCACATCTATGATATGCATTGTACCACGTATTCTCTGCTTTCCTGGAAAACAACTTGTAGCTGATACACACGTGTTGTCTTCATTACTTGAACTTACTGCTAGTGATAGTTATTCTTTCGTATAACACACGCATTTATCTTAATTGCAAAGACGTGGCAAATGAAGGTGAGCGTCCATGGTATTTTTTTTAGCACGTAGATACAATTGTTCGATCATAGTAAGTAGTGTGGCTAAATAGCAGATTTTCATTTCGTTGTTTTACCCATATATATTGATACAGATACAGACACTAGGCCGCATCCCCCAGAAAGGGGGGTGGCCGACGGCAAGGCGCACCTCACACCCTCACACAACTTAGCCCTTCTGTGCTAAAGGGTCCGGCCGGTAGCCCCTCAACTTACACCCTGGGTCCCGAATGTACCGAGGATGATTGATGATTATTATGATTATTTGAAAATGTTCAGTGGTTGAAGATGTGGCAGTATCAGGTCTAGGGTACCTTTCCAAATTCATTGCGTTCTATTGGCCTAGGCTTGGAGCAGTTGAAAAATAACGATGAGATTTTCAAGTTTAAAAGTTTTTAAAAGTCTGTACCCTACACACAACTAAATCAATTACAGTGCGCCAGTTGGTACTCTCCAGATGTCGCAATTTGTTTGCAAGCATTTTTAAATGACATAATAGTACGGATTCACTTCGAGACGGTCCTCACCAAAGCCCCAACTGTTGAAAGTCATAGGGATCGGCACACTCCTGCAATATTTTGGCTAAATCTCTATCATCAGTGTAGCTACATGCTTGACGAAATGCAAATTTGGATAAATTCATTCTAATATAGCACATGCAAATTCACGGTGAGGTAGAGTGACATCTTTAGACGGCAGATGCAGGTCTCGCGGTTAACGTCTGCGAGCAGGGTTTCTGCTTAAAACCAGTGTGATCACATTAAAGTACTGTTTTGGAAAGTGGCACATAGCTTTATGACTCGAATTATGAGTTCTGTTGATGAAATCATTATTGCACTCTGCTCTGGTGATGCACTCATTTCGTCGTCTCTGTTAAGACGATGGAGAGGAGCACTGCACACATAAGTACGGTAAAAATGCGCTCATTCATTTGCTGGTTCTATTGTGTGTTGTAGTTTTGTAGCTGTTCTTATTGCGGGTTTCACTTTCTGACATGTGTAGCCCATAGCTTGATGCAACTCCGACATTTGTGCTACCATGGTCACGATGCATATTAATATTTTTTTTATCAGTAATATGATTCAAATAAAAAGTGACGGTATGTGCAGAAACATTATTCCATTGCGTGAACAGAAACATTTGACAACGGTGGGAGGTTATGAAAGTTTATCATTCAAGATTACCTTGCTAGCGGTGTCTTTTCTGTGATATCTAGTCTTTTAGGATCCTGTTACTATATTTTAGACGGAGTAAAAATGTATAAATTTTCCCTTTGTTTTATTAACTTTGAGGAGGTAACTATTTTTTTGTGTCGGTGTGCATTGCGTCGACAAATATAATTTTGCTCTTAACATCACGTCCCGAACCTGGGTCCTAAAGTTAGAGTTCAGACTTTGTTGTCAGGACGTATTGGTGCTGTAGAGACGTTCATACACAGGTCCCTACCCTAGGCATCTGTTTGGTTCCCAGGCCGTCGGAGAAGTGAACACCTTATTTTCCTTCAGACTCTCCTCTTCTTCACTGTTCACCATCTCCATTTCTTCCTCCTCATGAATTTACATAACTTATATTTACCTCATTTGTGTCACGTTTAGTTCAAAATTTCTTTTAACTTATTTCAAACACCCTTTTAACACTCTCTACTAGTCGTTGTTCACTCACATTCACAAACACTGGCCCTAACTTGTCTTCTTTTCGGTAGGTAATAACAGCCAAGTTCGTCATTTTTCGTACGACTCCTTCTTCTTCACAATTTTGCTGTTCCCACGCATGAAATTCTCTGCACTGACTGTAGCTCTCATGCATGGAATCTCTTCCAGTGTTCTTCATCTTCCCCTCGGTAGGTGTTGGGTCGCATTGCCACAGGCACATTACAGAGTACTCCGAATCCTTGAGGCCCTGAGCAGGGTAGGTTGAGTGTTGATCCTCTTTGCAGCCACCAGAGGAGTGCTGCCACATCCTGCACCTCATGTGGCATCCATACAAACATTGTCATTGGCTGCGTAAATGACCTTGACTTTACGCAGTAGTAAACGCAATCACTCCAATCCAATAAAAGAGTATTTGTAACTGTGTGCAGCACTAGTTGCTGGGATCTATAACTGTGTAGCACTAGTTGCTGGGATCTATAATTGTGTGTAGCACTAGTTGCTGGGATCTATAACTGTGTGTAGCACTAGTTGCTGGGATCTATAACTGTGTGTGGCACCAGTTGCTAGGATCTATAACTGGGTGCAGCGCTCGTTGCTGGGATCTATAACTGTGTGCAGCACTAGTTGCAGGTGATGCTTATTCATTTTATAGATCATTAACACTTTATTTTAGTATTTTATCATTTCTTCTTGCTTGGGCTCTATTATTTTTCTCTGCCCTTTTTTCATGGTGATAAATTTTGAATTTTATCATTATTATTATATGTATCGAGGTTGGTTGAGAGGAGGTGACCCAGGGAGAGGAGGTACTCGTGGGATCCGCGGGACTCGAGGACCCGGGGTTTCGGGAACCCGGGGGACTTGGGAGACCAGGTGGATTTGGGATGGTCCACTTGGATCTTTCTGGGGCCTTTTGGGACTCCCTTGAGACCCTTTGGGAGCCTTTTGAGAAACTGTGGGACCCTAAAGAGGCCCTTCTGAATTCTGGAACCTCTGCCTCCCCCTCCCAGAGCTGTAAAACCCTTACACAGAAAAATGTTAGTGCGATGGATGAGTAGAACAATTAACCATTACAGTCTGCGGATTGTTGGCGCAGAGGGCAAGGGTCGCGTCGAGGCTGGTCGAGGTGCGTCGAGATCAGTCGAAG
>SDVV010026468.1:0-12255 GCA_016164225.1 Gammarus roeselii | reverse complement strand
GTGCGGACAAATTTTCGTGCGGACAAATTTTCGTGCGGACAAATTTTCGTGCGGACAAATTTTCGTGCGGACAAATTTTCGTGCGGACAAATTTTCGTGCGGACAAATTTTCGTGCGGACAAGTTGCTGTGTGGACAAGTTGCTGTGTGGACAAGTTGCTGTGTGGACAAGTTGCTGTGTGGACAAGTTGCTGTGTGGACAAGTTGCTGTGTCGACAAGTTGCTGTGTCGACAAGTTGCTGTGTCGACAAGTTGCTGTGTCGACAAGTTGCTGTGTCGACAAGTTGCTGTGTCGACAAGTTGCTGTGTCGACAAGTTGCTGTGTCGACACGTTTTTTGTGACGACAAAAATCTTGTCAACAAATTCGCGTGTCGACGAATTATGTGAGACAAATTTTTGGTGCCAACAATTGAATTTGTTGTGCCGACAAAGTATGTGCCGACAAAGTATGTGCCGACAAAGTATGTGCCGACAAAGTATGTGCCGACAAATTTTGTGTGCCAACAAATTGTGTGAACAAAATACGCGAGTCGACATTTATGTTCCAACAAATTTCTGTGCCGACCAAATTTCTGTGGCGTCAAATATTGTCCTTAGAGGACGAATTCAGCACCACCGAGACGGCAAATTCAGTACGTCTGGGCATTTGCCGATCCCATCTGTGGCTCTGTAGAGGCAGTGGGTCACAAATCCATTGCCCAGATGGGCCGCCACGTACTGAATCTTATCCTTTCAAAAGGATGCAGAGACCCTGCGGGTCGTAGTGTGCGGGAGCGTGCTGTTAGGAGCTCAGTAGTAGCTGTGCCTCTGTCAGCAGAGGCACAGCTGACCTCGGCAGAGCTCACTTTTATAGGTAGGGAGGGGGTTGTGGGCTCGGGGGCTTTGGCCGGCCGAGACAGCGGGGGGCGGGAGACGCCGCTGTACCTAGAAGACATTTAGACCGACAAGCGCAAGAGACGTCACTCTGTACCTAGGAGACATTTAGCCAGATTTTTCCCTTCAAAACTTGGGGACAGTTGAGGAATTGAAAAATTTTGAAATTCCCGAGTAAGGTTAAAAGAGACGAAGGTCTAAATTGGTCAAAAACCACGTTCAACGAATGTTTTCAAGATTCTCTCATAAACACTTCTCGGTTATATTTTATTTTCAAGATTCATTCGAATGAAAAGCCGAAGCGCAATGCTAAACCTTATGACTCTTACAAAGTGGAAGAGAAAGTTCTTCCTTCTACTATTACTAAAGATGAAGTTGCTCTGCTATCTTTCGAACAAGATTCCTGTGTTTCATTCCTCAATGCCTAACAGAGGAGAGCTAGCTATCTGGCGGTGTGGTAAATTTATTAAGCATCTGTCGCCGTTTCTATCCTTGGTAAAATACTTTGTTGTTTGAATATTACAGAAAAGTATGTGGAACACATCCACTCATTGATCGGATGCGCATATCCCCTTCTCCAGGAGCAGTTCCTTTTGGACGGTTGCAGCAGCAGGGCAGGCTGGTGGGTGCCTGTGTCAGTCACCACGGCCTCCGATGACCCCTTCGGCAGTAGGCGACAGCTCAACTGGATGACGGACGACCCGGCCGAGCTTCTCGTACTTGGTAATTTCGCTGCCAAGAACCACTACATTGGAGCATGTAATTTCAATGAAGATTTTGATTGGGAGGTGTTGAGCTCTGATGTTTGTGTTGCATGTAACCAAGATGAACACATTTACAGATATAGCGACCAGCCCCGATGAGTGGGTAGCTGTGAACCTGAACGCCGGTGGGTTCTTCCGCGTCAACTACTCTCCCGGCGACTGGGAACTGCTGAGTCAGCTGCTCCAGCGGCGGCACCGGACAGTGCCACCCGCGCACAGGGCTGCGCTCATAGACGACGCCTTCAGTCTAGCTTGGGCAGGTATGGAAACCCAGTGTGATTGCACGTTGTTGGCATTTGCACGAGATATGGTCTTGAGAGTTGATGATGCCATAGCCAGGTACAGTAGCGAAAGAATGTTCGTTTATGATTAAAGATTAAGTGAAATTTTAAATGATCAATTTTCTCTCGATATTTGAACTCATTGGAAATTTAATTCATATTATCCATCAAAGAGTATATTCCGGATATAATACCGTAAGAACTTTTCATGTGAAGTTAAATTCCACGCGGGACAAGTCTGGTTAGTTTTTAGGTCATAGACTAACCATAAACGAATTTTCTTTCGCTACTGTACAGTGATTTGTTAGACCCGTGCCAACTAATAATTATTCCTTGCAGAGAACCCCTCAGATAGCACAGTTTGGTCCCTTATTTGGGTTGTGACCTTGAACCGCACGGTTGTTTGATTAAAATTGATCGTGTAAATGAACTTCAATATCGTTGAGGCCAGCCAGTCTAGAGGTCTTCAAGAGTGAGCCACCCTGGCCCCTTGCTTGACGCAGGGGTCCGATGAAGGGACAAAAAATACCCCCATTTAAAAGGAGCGAGCACCCCTCCGAATTAGCGAAGACCAGGATCCCAATCGATGACCGTTTAACGATACTAGAGTATCATGTCAGAGCTGTATCTCTTAGCATCCACGAACTCCTAAAGAACCGACAAACCAAGGAACCCGCAACCTACGCAAGTGCCTCCACCTCTACATCAAAGGACAACCTCTACGACTCTCCACCCAACAACATCCCAACCGAGCTCCAAGGGCTGCAAGGTAGAAGCAGTACTCGCCATTTAATAAACACAACCCATTCAACAACGGTGCCGACTATCCCCAACATTTGAAAAACACCTTCGAAGCAAAGGACTGACTGGACATTTCTCCATAAACTCTATGAGAAGAACGGGGCTCCATTACTGGCCGTCAAGTCCTAAGCATCACCACCACCAGCGGCGAAGAAGGCTTCACCATTAGAGTAGATACGAAACTTCAAAGCGACATCGTGCCCTACGGGGAAGCGTGCGATGACTCGCGTTGAGGCTCCTGTGGAAATGAGGTCCAAAGCAAAATAGCCTGGATTATGTTGGTATTTCATGGTAAAGCTTGAACCCTATTAATATAACATTCATGAAAGTTGACGGCTGCGGTGGCTTCATGGCGGTATGAGAATGGTTCCTTTGCCGTTGAAGAACTTCACCAATAAATGTGTTGTAAACAAGATCGTGAAACATTGGGGTTTCTGCATCGTCTTCATTTAGTGATTGACGCTTCTGAATTTAACGGTGTTTTACCCTCCAGGTCGCTTGACATACTCCGTGCCGCTCTCCGTCACCAAGTACCTGAGGGAGGAAGTGCACCACGTGCCTTGGGATACCGCTCTCTCGGGATTCTCATACTTTTACGCCTCCTTCCAACAGGATAAAGCGTTTGGATACCTCCAGGTGTGGCAATGGCCTTGCATATTCTTATGTTTTCCATTGAGGACCGACTGAGAGTGACGTGGGAATTTACCCTTTAATAGACAACCAATGATCGGCTTCCTATTTCGAAACTTGAGGAAAACAAAAAATTGTTAGTGTACAAGGAGATTAGTTGGTTTACTGATATTTCTACCGTATAAACGAATTGAAGTTACTTCACTGTCCAAATTTGTGGCATTTTGAGCTGGATTTGATTACTAAAGTAGATTTTTTTCGATGTATTTTCTTAAAATTAACAATAATCTCTATTAAATCTGCTTCAGCTCATACTTGTCGAACTTTGCGATAAACGATATTGGTATTGTATCGGAAGCACGAGTTCAAATATCACTGGGCCCGGACAACATTGATGTCTGTTCCCCGCTTTCGGTTGCACTTGATTAGTATTATCCATGATCCTTGTCGTTACTGTGAAAATAGTCATGACACTTGGCCGAGTCTTTGATCAATTCCAGGAGTACCTGCTGTGGCTGGTGACCCCATGGTACGAACGTCTGGGCTTCGAGGACACTCCGTCCACTCCCTACCCCGAGCGGAGTGGGCGGGAGATCGCAGTCCGTTGGGCGTGTCGCCTTCAACATCCGGATTGCGTCAGCAGGGCGCAGAGACTTTACGACAGTTGGATTAGTACAGTGTATGTTCTAGAACATGATTACATTGGTTCTTTCTGGGTTAGAAGGCTGATGAGACTTTGTTCAAGTGAAAAATTACCTCCTAGTTACAGAGGTCTGTGAATCACCACCAGAATAAAATCTCATACCGAACGGCTTTTATGCTCTGAACTACGGTTTAATATGATTGTTAATTTTGTTCGCATTGCATTAATTAATCGATGTAACAATTTTATTTGATCGACGGCCAACTTAATTGCGGCAAACTCTTTGCTTCACGAGGGCCTCTGACTACGACCTCCTCTAATTGAGTGAACGATGTTGACGTACCTCAACGTAGTCGTTCGCTGCTATGGCAAGATTAGGTCGCCCCTTCAAATCTGGTCACATGTGAAAGAAAATCTCTACCTCTTGTGTATTTGTTTGGTGGTAGAGAATTAAAGTTTCCGTCCTTTTTACATAACGACCGTCAACATTTGTCTTTTTGAATTCAGCGACACTTTGCTACCATGCATTGCCTATTTCTATGGACCGGCTGTCTGATGGTAGGTAAAATCGATCGTTTGTGTCGAGTTTATCCCTTCAGTTATTGAATTTGGACAAAGCCTCCAAATGATTTTAATTTTTGCGACTTGAATTGGTAAACGTGTAACCCACGTTCACGTGTTTGACACGTTTAAAACACGGGTTCATTGTGGATGGATGATTATTCATTTTATAGATCATTAACACTTTATTTTAGTATTTCTCCTTTCTTGGGCTCTATTATTTTTTTCTGCCCTTTTTTCATGATAATATATTTTGCATTGGTTTTCATTATATATATCGAGGCTGGTTGAGACAAGGTGACCCAGGGAAGGGGGTACTCGTAGGACCCGCGGGACTCCGAGGACTCGGGGGGACCCGTGGTCTCCGGAACCCGAGGGACTCGGGAGACCAGGAGGATTTGGGAGGACCCACTAGTACTCTTTTAGGGCCCTTTGGGACACTCTTGACATCCTTCGGGACCCTCTTGAGAAACTGTAGGACCCACTTGAGGCCTCTCTGAATCCTGGAATCTTTGCTTCCCCCTCTCAAATCTACGTTGATCCTACTCGGTATCTGCGTTAAGCCTACTCGGTATCTGCGTTAAACCACTCTGTATCTGCGTTAAACCACTCTGTATCTGCGTTAAACCTACTCTGTATCTGCGTTAAACCTACCCTGAACCTACTTTAAAACTACTCGGAATCTACGTTATACTCGGAATCTGCGTTGAACTTACTCGTAATCTATGCGGCACCTACTTTGCCACTCTTCAATTGCCCTACGGGGGAGTCTACATTAACTTCGCGTTGGGACTCCGGTGGAAAACTGAAGCAACTTCTACTACTACTACTTAAAATACGGTAGTGTCTGTTAACCATTTGAAAAATCTTGTTTCTAAGCAGGAGTCTCGTTTTATTTGCGATGAAAGCTAATGTTTCAAAATCGTTCCTGATGTGCAAAAAATTCCAAATTGTGCCACCTCAACCGATTGTTTTGAGTTTCGTCGTCGGCCGTCAGAAATGGCACTGTGAAAGCGCCATCTTCATAAAGATTCTTGATCATTCAGGCCTGCTCTTCAGTTGGCGGTAGATTGTCTGATCACTTCCATCCGAGTCATCACACGTGTTGGAAGAATGACCCGTCCGTGCATTTGCTTACTAACACCAGGTCTACGAACCTGCCTGGTCATGCGAGGCAGACTGTGCTGTGTCAGGGAGTGGCGTCCGGAGGAAGGAGGCAGTGGGAGGCTGTGTGGCGGAGATACCTTAATACGACTGATCCAGCAGTCAATGAAGCGATTATCTCTGCGCTAGGGTGTACCAAGGAAATTTGGCTGCTGGCAAGGTAAGGAGTAACATTTTTTGTAAAATAACAGATGCGGTTTTAAATTATTTCATACATGTGGGATTGTAGAACAAATCTGTGCATGGCGTCTTCAACGGACTGAATATTTTGAAGGTTTGTAAAGTAGCTACTGCATGAATATCATGGTTTCATTTTTCCTTGGACTTGTTGCGATTTAGAGGCTACAATTCTCGCTTTTGACATCTAACGATGCGAACATTTTCACTTTTACTAAATTTTGTGTTTGAGTTGAAATTATTACTGCATTGAATGATCTTCTGTATGCATTCTCTAGGCAGGGAAAGTATCTAACATCCAAGAAAATTACTACCAATCTTACAGTACATGGGTAAAGATGGCCCATGGTGCAGTGGTGGAGAGAGCGTTGATGGATTTTGTTGAATATTCGTGTGTTGAGAGTGGACCGTGAAAGAATTTCTGACCATCTACTGGTAGAAGAAGCTTGGGAGTGGAGCAGAGGTATGTATAGACATCAATTCGTTACCCCCTAATTAGGACGATGGCTAAGTTAAGCTGACACAGAGAGGGAGGGGGGAGGCCAATCTCCCAGCCACAAGACCGCCATGTCAATGCGAGGGCTCGAACTCGCAACATGCAGCACCAGAGGCTGGCACTTCAGTCGAATACGCTAAACCACTCGGCCACGGCGGAGCCAAAGTGGAAAGGGAAACAAATTATTTTAGGAAGAGAGGTAGTAAAGGCGAGTGACCTGAATGTGGAAAGATGAGCGGAGGAGTTCAGCAGGCGTTGAGGGAGGATTATGACAGCGTGAGAGAGCTAGGCCTGAGAAATTTGAGAAAGTATGCGAAACGTTTAGTGTTGCGTTGCTCAGATGTGCGAAAAATGGGTGTGGTGTGCGCCGTGTTGGCGAGATGTAGAAGGAAAGGGCTGAGAGTGGTTGAACGATTGGGTCAAACTGGCGGTAGAATCTTTGAAGAGCAGTTGCAATCGAGGCCGGTGGTGGCTATGAAAACTGTAGAGGCAAGAGATGATAGTTGCAGCGGGTGGTAAGGAGAGCTAAGATTGACGCTGATGCCAGGTGGGGCAGGTGGTTGTGAGATAATGTTGAGGATATAAAAAAATATGTTCATGAGGTGAAGAGAGTGAGAATATGGGAGATAAGGAAGGAGGAGGTGGCGAACGATGGAAACTGACTGTTGATGGTGGAGAGTGGTGATGTACGGAAAAGGTGGGCCGAGTATTTTGATGAATTGAATGTCGAGGGTGACAGAGGCTGAAATTGTTGCTGTGGGTGGTGGTGCTCGGATGCCTGTTCTTGAAAAGAGACTTGTTGCGGACATTACTGGGAAGAGTTGCAGGAGGCGTTAGACGTCATAGGGAAAGCCCTGGTTTGGATGGTGTTGTGACAGAGTGCCTGAAAAGAAGTGAGAAACCATTGTCGAATGTCTGGTGAGGCTGCTGAATCTGTGTTTCGTAGTGGGCGTGGTGCCGATTGAGGGGCGCAGTGCTTGCTTTGTTCTGCTGAAAAAGGGTAAATGAGATAAACCTGAGTACTACAACTCGAGAGGAATCGGTTTATTATGCTTGGTTGGTAAGTTGTACGGGCGAGTGCTGATCATAAAAATAACAGACTGCACGGATGGCCAAATGGAGAGGAGCAGTGTGACTTGAGGAGTGGTAAAGGGTGTGCCGATCAGAATTTTGCTGTCAGCCAAGTCTTTGAGAAGTACCTTTCGAAGGAAAAGGATGTGTTCTGGGCCTTCATGGATTTGGAAAAGGCCTACAACAGGGTTGACAGAGAAGCGTTGTGGAGGGTGTTGCGTCTGTATGGAGTGGGCGGAGATCTGTCGAAAGCAGTGTCTTAGTGGGCAGCGAGGTTAGTGATTGGTTAACAGTGAAAGTGAGTCTGAGACTAGGCTGCGTTTTGTCTCCCTGGCTGTTCAATCTCTAAATGAATGGAGTGGTCAGGGAGGTGAACGCAAGTGTATTGGGTCGTGGCTTGGAGCTGCTGGAAACGAATGGGAGGAGTTGGCAGTTTAGCCAGTTACTGTTTGCGAAGGATACAGCACTGGTGGCAGATTCAGAGAAGAAGCTGTTTAGGTTAGTGTCAGAGTTTGATCGTGTGTGAGAGGGGGGAGCTGTGAGTGAACGTGGGTAAAAGAAAAGTAATGAGATGCTCGAGGAATGTCGATGCGAGCGGAATTAGTGTCCTCCTTAATGGAGAGATATATGAGGGAGTTCAATGGTTTGAGTTTCTGGGCTCTTATGTGGAAAAGATACATCTTGTGGAAACTGAAGTGAAGTCACGAGTGTAAGAAAGGTGTAAAGTGTTGGATGCATTGAAGTTGTCCCAACAGCCCCGTAGTTGTCCCAACTGTTCTCTACGGGGCTGAGACTTGGAGGGGGGTGCGAGCAGAAGAGAGACGAAGGTTGAATGTCTTCGAAATTAGAGGTTTGAGGATCATGGCTGGTTTGACTCTGGGTGACAGGATCAATAACGACATGGTGTGAGCTAGAATGGGGATGGTGTTCTGATATGGTTCGGGCACGGGGTGAGTGTTGAAAGCAGAGGCGAATGGACGTGGGCCTAGAGGGAGACTGAAGTTTGGGTGGATGGATGGTGTGAAGCAGGCGTTAAGAAGGAGAAACTTGAGTGTCGATGTAGCGAGAGAGTATGCAATGAGTAATAGGCGTGAGTGGAGAATGATTGTGAATGGATGGTTTTTGACGCTGCCTTGATGAGCTTTCCTGCCCTTGGCATCTCGTTGAAAGACGGGATAGTCGTAGGCGGGGAGGCCCGGTCATCATGACGCGGCAGGGGTAAACCAGTCATACTGTCGGGCCCTGCTGCCGACACTGATCTTGGACCGCACTCATGACTCGGAGGGTGTGTTGCGAGGTCTTCCGGCCGGACCTGTTAGCGCAAAACTGCCAAGTTCGGTGAGTGTATGAGAGGAGTGTGAGATGCGCCTTGCCGTCGGCCACCCTCTTTTTCTGGGGAATTCGGCCTGGTGTCTGTATCTGTGAATGGAGAGTTATTGGAGAAACTGGTGGAAACTAAGGTGAAGACACGAGTGAAGGCTATATAGTGTTGGGTGCACTGGAGAGTGTAATAAACTGCAGGACGTTGGGATTGAAAGTAAAGAGAGGGTTGTATGTGGAGTAGGCGGAACTTGGAGGGCGAAAGTAGACGAGAAGAGAAGGTTGAATATTTTCAAACCGATATGTTTGAGGAGCATAGCTGGAGTGAGGCTGTGAAATAGGACCAATAACTACTGTGTTCGAATTAGAAAGGTGATGGTGAAGAATTGAGAGGACCCATCAGATTTTTGTGTTCCGAGAAGGTACGGGCGCATGGTGGCATGGATAATGGGAGATGGTTGAAAAATTTGATGAAAGCGGAGGTGAGTGGACGTTGGTCCAGTGGTAGACCAAGTTTTGGGTGGATGGATGGTATGAAGCTGGCGTTAGAATAGAAAAAGATCAGTGTTGAGATCGCGAGAGCGTGCAATGGATAGGCGTGAATGAAGAATGATTGTGAATGAATTCGCTTTGACGCTGCCCTGATGTACATTCCCGCTCATAGCGTCTCGTTGTGGAAAGAAATGGTAATCGGTGGGAAAGGTGGGAAGGAGCTCAATTTGGAGTTTCTCCTCGTGCATATTTCCACGTTACTGATACTTATAGATGCAATACTTCCTACTCGTACTTGGTCACGCTGCAGATGCTCTTTCTTTCGTTTTGCCTGCACTAACTAATTTTATCATGATTTTTTTTTAATTCTGGGTTATTGATCCTTCTGTTGTTCTCGGTTTGAAGAGCAATTCAGACTAACTTGCTAATCTCAGATAGTTTTTTTTAGTGACATGAGAACGGAGGCTCAGTCGTTTGTGAGCAGTTCGGTCAATCAGATTCAGGCATTAAAATTACTCTCGCCTGAAGGTACCTCGACTTGGCCTTCACGGACGGCTCCGGAGTGCGGAAGCAAGACGCCATCTCGGCCTTCTCTGCCGTGGCTGACAACCCGGTGGGCAGAGACCTGGCTTGGCGCTACCTTAAGACGCACTGGACCGACGTCGTGGAATAGTAAGTGGTAGTTTGAGAGTTGTGTTTGCGAGTGGCGAGCTTTCACGTGAGCGAGTGGCTGTTGAAGAGTGACGCAAGAGTACTGGGGGCGGGGCTGAAGAGGAGTTGTGTTTGCGAGTGGTGAGCGTTCACGTCAGCGAGTTGCTGTTGAAGAGTGACGCAAGAGTACTGGGGGCGGGGCTGATGAGAAGGTAGTTATGGAAACCATTCTGATGCTTCGATGTGATGCACTTCGAAAATAATTTCTGGTGAGATAACTAGTTTTTGATGATAAAAGTAGTTAATTATGAAATAATTAAATGGCTGGCGTATTAAAATTTATAAATTTATAACTACTCCGCTGTCCTGCGTGTGTTGGCGATTCATTTACATGTTTTCTTGGTCATGAGAACTCATCAAGGGTGACTTGGTTTCTCCGGCAGTTTGGGTTCGAAACACCTCGGGCTTTCGCACCTACTGAGCGTATCCACCAGAGCGCTCAGCAGCGACTTGAGCGTCAGAGAGGCGAGTACATAATTGAGTGAATGAATTCTACGGTGAATTTATGAAATAAACTTCTATTTGTTCATGATTCATATACGAAACAATCTTTTTATTACTACAGGAACTACTGGGTTGCTTATACCGTGTTTGCATGGATTTGATGGACCTCTTTAATGTAGTTTTTTACTAGCATCCAGCTCTACCGCTGCCTTATCTGGTCGAGATCAGCTGAACCATTCAATCAGTTTGATTTACACCAATATTAAAACCATGGACCAGTTTAATCATCTTTTCCTGCGAGTGCAATAGTCGTAACATGTATTGTTCATTGATGTACTTACTGGCTCTACGGGCTTGCCCCTCACCAACGTTTGGTCACGAGGCGCAAGGAATCTGCCAAATATTTGGTTATCGAACCTAGTGAACTGTAGAGATTTCATCCCGTCACACGTAAATGACGCGGCTTTAACCCTGTTCTGCATGAAGTGGATGGTGGTTGAGTTCTGATAAATTCCTCTCTAAGAACTTCTTTGTTACCTAATCTTCCCAAAAGACGTTACTACGATGTCGAAGTCATTATGAGTATGATTTGTATACAGAGTATATAGAACTCTTTTCTCGCGCAAGGAGGTTGTCGTTCGTTGCTACACCGCCCGTCGGCCTTCGTGGAAAACTTGTTGACTACTTGTCTTTAGATGAATGAAAAACCGTTTATATTTAATAATTTTACGTTTATTAGCGTCCCGATTGAGAGACATCCTAATATACGCAATTGCAGAAACAAATAACATTTTGTAAGCCTTAGCGGCTTGAAAACGAACGCAAGGTCATCATCCGATGTCTCTAGGCTATGGGATACGTGAAGCACATGCGGAATAGGATTACTACATATGCTATCTTATCCTTCTTCCTATTTCTGCCCAAGATTGACTGAAACGGTTAATAATGGTTTCCGCAGATAGCTGCCACAAGAATTCATTTCTTGACGATGTACGCTTTCTACAGAGTACTTTTTCAACGAATAATTTACGGTATTCTTAAGATATAAATGCAAGGAGTAGGATTCAAAAGCTAATTTGAGATATACGGATTTTTTATGTCTTTCTACCACAGTCGTGATAATTTGCAGAGAGCTGCAATGCCCTTGAATGATGGAATATATTGATTTGATACCGTCGGTGGATCATGCGTATCCACTGCATTCTCACTCATGGTTCAGTTGCGAGGGAGCTTAGCCCTAGCAGGAATATTGAAACACAATAGAAAAACGGTTACACTAAGTGTAATTTCTTCAGTCTTTTATCGAGAGCTGGGATATATTATTACAATATTTAGAGCTGGGGTATAATGTTACAATAGCGAGAGCTGGGGTATAATGTTACAATAGCGAGAGCTGGGGTATAATGTTACAATATTTAGAGCTGGGGTATAATGTTAAAATATCGAAAGCTGGGGTATAAATGTTAAAATATCGAGATCTGGAGTATAATGTTAAAATATCGAGAGCTGGAGTATAATGTTGAAATATCGAGAGCTCGGGTTTAATGTTCCAATATCGAGAGCTGAGGTATAATGTTCCAATATCGAATGGAATGAAGCTCATTTCCAATTGGATTCTCTCTCTTGTTCCCAGCTGGAGGTGTTCGAGCACCAACAGTCTGGGCACCTTGGGGCGGCCGAACGGGGGCTGCAGCAGGCGAAGGAGGCAGCCAGGCTAAGCGCCAACTGGTGGAGGGATCATTACGAGATTGTCACTAGTTGGCTTAAAGAACACAGTGACCAGATGGCCGAAACGGCGGCGGCGGAGGCGGCGGCAGCAGCGGCAGC
>SDVV010026467.1:0-12255 GCA_016164225.1 Gammarus roeselii | reverse complement strand
CAGATGCCGTGAGCGTTAAGGTTCAATGAGGACAATATCATGTTTGCTTCTTTAGATACCATGAGCGTTAAGGTTCAATGAGGACAATATCATGTGTGCTTCTTCAGATGCCGTGAGCGTTAAGGTTCAATGAGGACAATATCATGTTTGCTTCTTTAGATACCATGAGCGTTAAGGTTCAATGAGACAATATCATGTGTGCTTCTTTAGATACCGTGAGCGTTTAAGTCCAATGAGGACAATATAATGTGTGCTTTTTTGATACCGTGAGCGTTAAGGTTCAAAAAGGAAAATATCATGTGTGCTTCTTTAGATACCGTGAGCTTTAAGGTTCAATGAGGACAATATCATGTGTGCTTCTTTAGATAACGTGAGCGTTAAGGTTCAATGGGGACAATATCATGTGTGCTTCTTTAAATACCGTGAGCGTTAAAGTTCAAAGAAGACAATATCGTGTGTGCTTCTTCAGATACCGTGAGCGTTATGGTTCAACGAGGACAATATCATGTGTTCATCTTTAGATACCGTAGCATTAAGGTTCAATGAGGACAATATCATGTGTGCTTCTCTAGATACCGTGAGCGTTAAAGTTCAATGTGGACAATATCATGTGTTCTTCTTTAGATACAGTAAGCGTTAAGGTTCAATGAGGACAATATCATGTGTGCTTTTCGTGTTTAAATGTTCCCCTCAAGCCAATATTTTGACTCGTCATTGACGAAATTACATACAATAAAATCTGTCCAAAAAGACTAAATGCACTTCTCTGCTTGCTTGATTGGTCTACTATCGATAGGTTTTACATTTTTAGTTTATGAATTGACTTGCGTACGATACTCAACATTGTCCCAATGTTACTGATACTGAGGGCGAAATAGGTGCTGTTTGAAATCCACATCGCTTCAGACCAGGTTATCTCTGGGTTCGTTCTTGTTCCTGAGCACCACCGCAGTCAACATTAGGACACGTAATATTCGACCAGTGCACAATAGTCCGTTAGGCGAGATGGCGTAGCGCAGGCCATATGGCCAAGGAGTGTGCTTTAGTAAATGCCCGAACTGTAAAATGTTGAATACAAACTGACGGCTGCACGAGCGTTCAGAATGTCTGCTGTGCGCCACTGTTGGAAGCCATTGAATTAAAAGCATAATTTATATACTAATTGCAAATACAAACTGACGGCTACACGAGCGTTCAGAATGTCTGCTGCGCGCCACTGTTGGAAACCATTGAATTATAAGCATAATTTATATACTAATTGCAAATACAAACTGACGGCTACACGAGCGTTCAGAATGTCTGCTGCGCGCCACTGTTGGAAGCCATTGAATTAAAAGCATAATTTATCCACTGATTGCAAATACTAACTGCCCGTTACACGAGCGTTCAGAATGTCTGCTACGCTACACTGTTGGAAACGATTGGATTAAAAGCATAATTCATCCACTAATCGCAACACGAGTGCTGAACGACGACCAGTGACATTCCCAATATCCTAGGCACCAGTTTTAATGGACGAAACACATGTTGTACCCCCGGACAACTGTAGCGAGTTGCAGGAGCGAGCCTATGCACCAGTTTCAATGGACGAAACACATGTTGTAGCACGGGACAACTGTAGCGAGTTGCAGGAGCGGGCCTAGGCACCAGTTTCAATGGACGAAACCCATGTTGTAGCCCGGGACAACTGTAGCGAGTTACAGGAGCGGGCCTAGGCACCAGTTTCAATGGATGAAACACAAGACAACTGTAACAAGTTGCAGGAGCGGGCCTTGGCACCAGTTTTAATGGACAAAACACATGTTGTAGCCCCGGACAACTGTAGCGAGTAGCAGGAGCGAGCCTAGGCACCAGTTTCAATGGACGAAACACTTGTTGGAGCCCAGGACAACTGTAGCGAGTTGCAGGAGCGAGCCTAAGCACCAGTTTCAATGGACGAAACACATGTTGTAGCCAGGGACAGCTGTAGCGAGTTGCAGGAGCGAGCCTAGGCACCAGTTTCAATGAACGAAACACATGACAACTGTAGCGAGTTGCAGGAGCGGGCCTAGGCACCAGTTTCAATGGACGAAACACATGTTGTAGCCCCGGACAACTGTAGAGAGTTGCAGGAGCGAGCCTAGACACCAGTTTCAATGGACGAAACACTTGTTTGAGCCCGGGACAACTGTAGCAAGTTGCAAGAGTGGGTCTAGGCACCAGTTTCAATGGACGAAACTTATGACAACTGTAGCGAGTTGCAGGAGCGGGCCTGAGCACCAGCTTCAATGTACGAAACACATGTTGTAGCCCCGGAAAACTGTAGCGAGTTGCAGGAGCGAGCCTAGGCACCAGTTTCAATGGACGAAACACATGAAAACTGTAGCGAGTTGCAGGAGCGGGCCTAGGCACCAGTTTCAATGGACGAAACACATGTTGTAGCCCCGGACAACTGTAGCGAGTTGCAGGAGCGAGGCTAGGCACCAGTTTCAATGGACGAAACACATGTTGTAGCACGGGACAACTGTAGCGAGTTGCAGGGGCGGGCCTAGGCACCTGTTTCAATGGACGAAACACATGTTGTAGCCCGGGACAACTGTAGAGAGTTGCAGGAGCGGGCCTAGGCACCAGTTTCAATGGACGAAACACATGTTGTAGCCCGGGACAACTGTAGCGAGTTGCAGGAGCAGGCCTAGGCACCAGTTTCAATGGACGAAACACATGTTGAAGCCCGGGACAACTGTAGCGAGTTGCAGGAGCGGGTATTGAGATACACTCCCCAAAAAAAAGACAACAATGGTAATGGGTTCAGATATTATAAAATTCATTGTGAGTAGGTCCATTGATTTTCCATGTTATTTATAGACTCGTATTAATATAGATTGGCAATATTGTTCCTGAAATATTCCATTATTTGATAAAACAAATGCGTTATGAAGGACCACGAACGGATTCGACAACCTAATCTGACGTGTTGAAGCCACTGTTTTTATGACTACACACGCGACGACCACAGGAAACCATCAATTTCTTGAAGCTAAGATTTTTTATTTGCATTCTTGCTAACTTTTCATTCAAACATTCGTCATAGTTGTAGGATTTTGTTCCCTGACTTGTAATCTTTTAGAGGTTTTCAATTGGATTGAAGATCGGACTCACAGTCGCTCACGTCATTCTATATCCTCTTGTTTGAAACATTCGATACCCGCATTGCAGTATTGCATGAGGCGTCGTCCTCCAAAAAAATTGCGGGCAAGTTCGGAGACTCGATGTAGAGGGATGAACAAAAGTGAACAAGATTTAGGCAGGCATCTGCATTTGCTGTTTCAATTCTTTGAGCTGCGGACTCGCGTCTTTATGCAGAAGTAGTTAATAGGGGCGCAAAACGGCCTTGCGAAGGAGAAGGATAGAGGTTAATTAGCGGTGGGGGAGGGGCGGGAGACAGCGGCGCAAAACGTGCAATCTTGAGTCAGAGGGGCGGAGGGTAGCGGAAGGCATGCGGCACGAACGAACAGAGGTGACTCATTCGAATGAAAGGACAGCTTATACATGTTAATAGGTTATGCATTTTATATTTACATAAAGGTATTTGCATTTCAATGCTGGACATACTGTATTGCTACTTCGTTGCATGTCATGTTGCACATATACATTTTCAATGCTTATCCTCATAATGATTAGGATATTGACAACATACATTTATAAGATATTTTTTCATTGATAATAAATCTAACAGTGACAAAACATAATAATTTACATGAGTATTAAAGGTTACGACTCCACACAGTTTCCGCTTGCACGAATGTTGATTTCCAGACGCGTTCATGATGAATTTTTGAACCTTGGTATAATTTCTACGTCGTTCGCTGTTGGAGAACCGTTCTATTGTTATATTGACGGATATATTCTGACATAGATAATAAGCAAAGTAGATGCAGTAAGCTCAACAAACCAAAGCTTGATCACTTTGGATCGGTTTGCTGTAATACAAGTTGTTCTTTTGCATGAGTATTATAATACAATGCTATATTTTCTCAATATATTTTCGGAGTAAACCCAAACGAATCGAAGAAGTAGTGATTGTTATCATTTTTGAATATAAGGATCCAATGAATAATTTTATTAGGATCGCTTTCGCTCTTAACAATCATGTCCCCGTTCGTTTGATGCATGGGCATTCTGTTTTCAGCAAAACATCTTCTATAGGCACGTTTCATAATTGGATCGCTCTCGAATATGTGGTCAATTTGATTATCATCCATGTTTACTGTAGATAGTTGGGGAATACCCTCCTTGCCGAATTCATTTAGATGACACCGAGTGTATAATCTACCAGGAACAAGATCTTTTTCGTTGTGGGGATTTTTACAATTCACTGTTATACGTATGTTTGCTCGTTTTTCTAGGTTCATGACATTTTCAGAGTCGGTTGGCCTAGTCTTGTGATGTCCTGTGATGAGATGAGAGCTGTTACACGTCCCTAGAGCCGAAAGTGTTTGATGGTATGCTTGGGCGCACTCTCTTGGAAACGATGATCTAATGTTGGTAACGCAGTTTCCGTTTACATCGCCGATTACGTTTGTGATGTCATTATGCTGGAAGTAATATAAATTGCGATCATATTCTCCGTTATGTGCCGCTTGATCAATGAGAAACAGGGCCAATTTATGTGGAACGACCCCGTTGTAGGGGGAATCAATGGAGTTGGAGTTTTGACCGGTAGGAAACACGATTGTTTTGACAATGATCGATCGAACATTTAATCAATCATGTCATTGTTTTTTGTGAACGCTTTTTTTAGAGCGCAGCCTTCTTACATCATAATTTGCATACAACCCTTTTACACCATTATTTGCATGAATCAACTAAATAGATGTGTTGTTCATTGTCATGTGTTAGAAGAACGCTGTTAGGTTTTACCAGCTCCAAACGTATATTTACGCTGACATTATCAAGTAGATAACTGTTGCTACCGAATATATCAAAGTTTAGTGGTCCCATCATATGTATACCATGACGTACACTTTAAAGAATCCAACTCTCATATTTGTTTTGTCTATCAAAATTCGCTGCGACGAGGGGATCTGGAATGAATGTTTGCAGTGATTTATGCTTTATATTCAATCCTTAGTAATTTAGATCGGAGCTCCTCATGGATGTATAGGCGTTGAGATTATTTAGTAATCCCGTATAACGGTTTTCTTCACACCGAACACCATTTAGGAATAGATCGTGACTTTGGAATATGCGACGAAAGAATCCGCCAGCGTGTGTAACATTCGCAGCGGTGGCGCTTCCATCTGCATTTCTTAAACGGAATTTCACTTCTGCAGTTAAAGAGCTCAAGTCGACCATTTCATTATCCGACCCTGGAATATGAATTCTATAAAGGAATCGGTAATTCTACCATCATACAGACTGCTGTTTGTCCCTAGATAATTTCTTTCAAATTTCGATCTGATACTCGATTCAATTAAATATTTCTTGTTGATGAAGGGAAGCATATCAATCACTCCCATTTCATAGTTTTCCGTAGGGGCTTCTAGTCCTGTCATGATGAGAGATGATCCAGCAGGCATGTTGTCGGTATAGAACCTTACCCGAAACTAACGTTATTGGTACATGAACAGTAGTATTTATTGGTAATTAAAAAATGGACCACACGACTCCATCTTTCTTACGTGATTCTTCTTTGATTTACGATTTTTTGTCACTTTTTCTGTGATCTTACCTCCAACCATGGCTTTCTTTACAATATTCTTGAGTATAGCAATCCCATGTGCCTCTGTTGATTTCATATATTTTTCTGCTCTGCGTAATCGTGAGCCATGTTTCAAGCTATATCGGCAGCTGCAGACAGTAACGTTTTTCGTAGAAAAGGCAAGGTGCGTCTCACAAGACTGGCATGGTTGAGAAGAATCCGCTACCCCTCTGGTACGATATCGGACTTGTGAATCTGTCAATATTTATGTAAACTTCCACCGCGTATTTTGTCACGTTTCGCGAATAAAACTTCGTATTGTTTGTACGACGGATATGCATAAACCACCCTCATGATTGCTAGATACCAAATGACCTTTTTCATATACAGCGTTATATTAATAAGGCTCTAGTTTCTTTTGAAATGCAATACGCATGTGCTTGATATACCATTTTCGAACAGGATGATACCGCCAACACCATCTCGTAGATCGATGGAAATGGAATCGATATGACTACGCTGTAATTTTGATATTTGACATGGGCGCGCGTGAATGCATAAGAGTTATTAATATGGATAACATCAAATTTTTTGACTTGATGTCGCCCATGAAACTGCGTGAAACTATATCAGAGTAAACGTTTATGTAGCGCACTATATCGTTCATAAAGGACATTTTTTCGCTTACGGTACCTTCATAAACATCGTTCCGCCCATCAAATAGCCGATCTATCTCCGATAAAGTACCAATTCACCGTAGCTTCAGTATATTTGTATTGCGACATGTTTTGTAGAATAAAGGCATTGAACTTTATGCGTCGTGTGGCATTATCATATTCAAACAATTTTCCTTCACCTCTAACGATTCGTTTCCTTAACATAATTTTTCTGTTATTGATTTCTAGCTCGGAGATGTATTCTTCCAATGTATTGCCTGATATATTTTCACTAGGAACAAACAAAGCTTTTTCATGCCCGACTCGTTCATTTTTATCATTCAAATAGTCTTCGTAGAATACAATGTTGTACTGTTCATCGTGCTTTTTATCTTGAACCAGTCATTATAGAATACTCCTACGATTCCTACGCTCCACTCTCCCTGTAGCTGTAATCCTGGATAAATATTGTTATTAAAACTTGAAGACGTGCTGTTTTGGTACAATTGGCTACTGCCTACCGATGAGACATAGACAAAAAAGTCCTCCGGTTCCTGCATCATTTACTGGGTCCTACGTCATACTGACAACAAACCGCTGGTAGAAATCAATATATACTCGAAATAGTAGGGAAATGGAACATGTTCAACTTAATATATATTTATTTACAATAAATTCTGAAGCCGTGGATGTGCTTTCATCGCGACTACACTCGTCAAAGACGGCTTCACCCGGCTTACGCCTCTTCCATGTTCAAATCCATGTTTTCATTTATATCCTCATCATTCAAGACACATCGTTTCCTCTTTTTAGTGACGGTAGGTTCAACTTCAATATATTGTTTAGGAATGTCCAGATGGCCATAGGCAACAGTTGCGCATGCGTCGAGATAGTAACGTTTGTTTTCAAATTCACTGAGGCAATTGTTAATGGTGCGTACTGTCTGAAGCTGGCATGCTTGGGCGCGAATGTTGTGTATGGTCTCAAATTATGTAGGTTTTTGGTTATGGATATCTCTGTATTGTTCATGTTTTATGTTGCCTTGTGTCTGGTAATTGACACCTTTAGCAGCTGATTTTGTGACGTCGTACTCAAGCGACATGCTGTAACACTTTGGATGCAAGAAAATTATTTCACTCGGGTAGTCATCAGCTGTTTTGCTTTACAGTAGTCCCAGTTGTCCTTTCTTGGATTCATCTTACAAGGGGTGATTTTTGGAGTAGTTGAAGAAATCTATGTATTCAGTCAGAGGAGCGTGTCGCATTTCCGCCTCAATGTCGGCCACGCTCTTGAACTGGATGAGCGAGACGTTGTCACCGTAGCGTGGTTTCAGTGTGTCATAAATGAAGCTGTGTACTTTTCCTTCAGCTTTTTCAACCACGTAGAATCCCACTTGGAGTGGATGAACCATTCGGATATTTTTTACGCTTGAGGAACATGATCACTGCTTCGGAGCCGATTGCATAGCAGTTTTTTAGGAGGGGGTTGGCAGCATGTTTTCGGAACTCGTTGGGGGTGCACACGACCTTTGCATCTAGTGTTCTGTTGAGTGGATTGAAAAGGAGCTTCCCATAGATACTATTTGAGAGTAGTTTGTAAATGAACTTTCCAGAGGAGTTCGTAGACTCATGTCATTTTTGGATATTTTTCATTATAAACGTCTTGAATATCGGTTCCTGTTTTATGCAAAAAATTCGATGAACCTTGGTGACTTCCAGTCCTTGCCTGAGGAATACTTGAAGAAGTTCCAGGGCGACGAGGTAGTCAGTTTGAGGTAGATGACTAGCAGCCAGCTAACGATCTGCTCGTTTTCGTTTCTGAGATGTTTCGGGCCAGCCAAGAGTTTTTTTGTGATGGGCAAAACATCATCCAAGGTGACCTCTTTGTGATGTAGCAGTAGCGGCAACTTGTCTGTTTTTCCTGCAACTTCATCGCTGACATGGGCATTGATACAAACAATGTACGTATACTCGCAAGAACAGTCAGCGTTCACCAAGTCGAATGCTTGAATTTCTTCAGGTGTGAGGTCAAGGATTTGGCCTATGACGAGGGGCTCACTCAAGCATCCACCATAAAGACTGTTAAAGTCCTACATTGCTGCTGAAGACACAGGTAATTTAAGGTCATAGTCTTTGCATTGGGGATTGTTTAACTTGGTAAGACCTTTCGTCAACGTCACGAATCCGCCTCGTGTATTTTTAACAATCAAGTGCAGGAGATCGATTTCTTTGACCAGCTCCAGTTTCGTCTTTCCTTTGTAGAGGGCAGCTTGCATTGCAAAGCCAGGGGCGCTCACAAAATGGACGGGATCCAGGGTGTAGTCACGTGTCATGGTCTTCCTAAACTTTTGGAAGACTTCCGCCAGCGGTAGTGTGCCGATAAGCAGGTATATTATATATGATCATGTAGTCAAGCAAAGTCTTGCAGTTGGCTGCCTGCCACATTTCAATAACTTCAGCATAATCATAGTCCGATATTCCTTTGCCTTTTGTTGACTGTAAAAGGCTTGTTGCAGCGGGATGTCTGTTTGGTCCAGCACAAAATCCGATGTGATGGCTTCATAGCAGAAGTGTCTTTTTTGAGTGGCGAGGTCTAGAACCTTGTTACTGTAACCGATGCTTGTGAGATGGGATTTCAACAGCGGCATGTCATGACCACTATCCTTAAGATTTATGGCAAGACTGGCTAAACTTCAGTTGAGGATAGTGAACGAATCGATGAACTTGACACCGTACATGCTGGGTCATCGTTCTAGAAGACAGAGATGATGAACATCATGTCCGACTGTTTTGGTAAAACACGGATATTCGAGAAGTTAGCCCCGTCCAATCCTCGCAAACTAATTTTCATGTCGTATGCCGATGCATTGTAAGCAATACATGGCACATAACGCAACTTCTCCGTGAATCTTAAGTTACAATTCAGGCACGATGTGGTCAATTAGTTTCCTGTTATTTCTTCATTATTGGGTCCGAAGACCCCCTCCACGTAATGGATATGGTGGCGAGCTCGTCTTTTACCATTTTCTCCAAAAGCGTCCTAGCAGCATTCACATGTTTTGCTTCCGTAAAAATTTTTTACGTCATGTTTGGTGAGGACGGGTTTGGGGTACAATGGTGAGGTTGACTTGTAATCATTATAATCCAGCAACATATTCTTGACAAGATGTGTCTCCATCTCCTCAAGGGTAACCGAAGTCGAATCGACTACTTTGTGTCCTACAATTTTCCCGTCTGTATCCACTAGAGGATAACTGTACATGCAAAACTTATGTATGTTGACTTCATGCTTCCCCTTTTGGCTTGTCTCCAGCACAGATTCACAGTCATAATAACCAACAATGGGGGTTTCAGTGTTGCGGGCATGACTGAGAATTGGTACATTTCGCCTTCTTCAGGCATACAGATGTTTTTCAAACCTGTACTGGACGAACACACTTTTGCGTGTCCATATATTTTTGCTTTCGTTCATCCCTTGCATGCAGAAGGGACAAAAAAGTTGTTTCTATGGGTCGTATCTCTAGACGTTTTCATAAATGCAGTGAAACATGGAATGAGAGCGACATGGTTTGCTGCTAAGATTTGCACGATGTGGATCGTACGCTCCTCACTGGCCTCTAAGCTTCATCAGTATATACTGACCAGGCCATAACCTTCCTTCTCTTTTGTGAGCTGATACAGTCTAATGTTAACTTAACAGTCCCTTTCCATACTTGGTAGATCTTCTAAAGCCACAGGTGTGTCGAAGGCATGTTTTGGAAAATTAAAGTAATCGTTTTTGTATGACAGGTATGTAAATTCCGATGTTTGTCTTTTCCTTGTGAGATATGTATTTTCAGGTAAATGGAAATGGGTAATCATGCTTACTACCTTCTCCCTCCTGTTTTTCTAATTAATTTTGTAAATCTACCCCGAGATCCTCGTTTTTGTCAGCTGGATCACTTTTGTGTTTATCACCCAATCCTTGTCATCTATAGATGCATCCTCCATTGTTTTCCCAATTTTAACCTCCACGATGCATTGGAGTCTTTGGAATATTCCTAATTTAAATTCAGCGTGTTTCACTCATTCCTTGCATCCCAATGTTATTATGGTCGATATGTTGATATGTTCATTGTATGGTAGAAATGTCGATGTGACAAACTGGTTTTCCAAAATATCTGCAGAGGTTGGTAGGTATAATATATAGCCTCACGCAAAGGATCCAATTCATAAGTAGCGACGAAATGTCCAACAGGAGACGCTGCCAAGGACGGATCAGTAGGATGAATAACGATCTGTTCAACAGGAGACATCGCCAACGCAGCAGTAGGCTGAAATCCGGACAGTTCTGGAGCAGTAGACTGAGCAATGAATGAACCTGAACCATCAGTAACGACGACCTGTCCAATAGGAGACAGCGCCAAGGGTGCAGTGTGCAGAACTCCGCGTTGTTCCGAAGACGGAACGGGGCCACCAACGGGTTGCGGGCTTGCACTAGGGCTTGCGGACATTGAAAGGCTTGCGCTAGGGTTTGCGGACATTGCGTGGCTTGCGCTAGGGCATGCGAGGGATGGACAAGAGCGGGATGGGGCACTCCCTGCACCCTCCAGCAATGGTATTTGATTCATCCTACAGGAATAAACATAGGCACACTAAAATAAAACAATACAAAATAGCAAAGTTAGAGAAAGATATCTTTGAAACAAAATATATAGACATGTTACTTAAATATTGAGGAAGGTGTGTCGTCGACGAGATCAAGAGCACGAATAATGTCTGAGCTGCAGCACTCGCCCTTTTATACAACAGTGTACGATAACAAATCAAAACGAAATACGTGTTGTAACATGTTTGCCTACCTGAAACAGGGGGGGGGGGGGGGGTTGTCACTGAAGCGGTGGATACAAACATTATCAACTTATCGTCGAGTAAACATCCTCATGATTGATCAACAATTCCAAAAAATTGAGCTGATGATCAATCTTGCAGTCACCTATAAATTTTATGTCAACGACTCCACCAACATTTAATTTCTTTTGAAGATGGAGGAAAATTGTTTTAATAAGACGGATTTGTCGAGTGTGGAACTGGAGTGTAACTCTGAAAAAATAACGCTTGTATTCCTAAACAGTAAATCAAAACTGTACAAGTCTAGAATTGTACTAAGTCCTGACTTTATAGTTAGCTTCCTCAGTCATGAGGTTACGATGCTGGAGCGTATTCACTCACATGAGCTAATCTCGAAAGACAAGCTTCTAACGATGGATATACCAGACAGATCATTCGCATTTTCTCAACATATGGTGAAGATGTTCTTGAAGGAAGATGTAATAATTTATTATATAAAAAAAATCATGAAAAATATTTTTTTTACACTAACCTTTATAATGCATCATGCCCCACTTTGAAAAAGTCTCCTGATGGATGATAAGCTTGAGCCTGTTGCGGGTATGCTTGTGTCTGCATCGGTGGTTTCAGCAACGGTTGTCGAGGTTGCCATGCTTGAGGCTGCGGCAAGTGAGGTACAGGCAGCAGATGACGCAGGTAGTTTGGGCGACGACTGGCTAACGGTCAGCCCTGATACGGATGATTGGCTGGAGGGTACTGTGTCGGTCTGTACACTGATTATGCTCTCACATGGGATAGATTGATTACAGTGTCCAAAAAGATATCGATTTTTTTTCGTTTAACATACCTCATCATCCCAGAAGTTCCGGATTGATCTGGTTCACGCCCGATCGAGTTTAACCATGATCTGTTCAGAAAAAAATGACAATAGGAAACTGTATTGGTTGATGTCAAAGTCATTGGCATGATCAATTTAACTTTAGCGATGTAAATAGCTCACGATGATAATTACCTGGTGTTGCCGAGCGGGTCATTGACTTTAGCATATCTTTGATGGAATACATGTGCAAAGAGAGAGAGAAATATATAT
>SDVV010026466.1:0-11596 GCA_016164225.1 Gammarus roeselii | reverse complement strand
TACATATCACACTTAATGTTCTAAAGGATTGGAAGCGGTGGTCCGTTTCGAGTAAGCGTTTTTTCTTTTGCGCAACAGCGTGCGTCTGATGTTGCTAAAACTTTCACTTTTTTCTAACGTTGAAAGCGTTGTTTTGTTTTTTCCTCGCACACTTAGGCGTGCGAGCCTGCTTCAATCAATGATCGGCGAGCCCTACGGGGGAGCCTATTATGACTGACGTTGAGGCTCTGGTGGAAATGAGGCTCAAATCAAAATCATGATTCTGGGCACCAACCTTATACCAGACATGACCGGCAGAGTATCAGAAGATGACGAAAAAATTAATTACTTCTCAGTAAATGAGGTGTTCTAAAATCGTAGCACGATTCTATGCTGCAAGATGAAAAGTTGTACAACACAATGATAATACCAGATACTAGATGCTTGTGGTTTTGTAGCAGAGAACCGGCCTCATTTGAAAAAGTTGAAAATGTTAATACCGGTAACATCTTGGAATACGGTTATAGACGAACAGATAATACGTCCACAGTTAAGATCTAGGAAAAACAAACTAGAGCGGCCTTCTAACAGGGCGGCATCGAAACAGATTTGCCCTAACAGTGTGTAATTACATTTTCAAATTATAATTATGCTGTGACCATACTAGTTTCAATCGAAATGTTCGAAATCAGTATACACATACCCTTGATAACATCGACGAAGGACAAACTAGTAATATGAGCACAGCTGCAATAAAAATGAGTCAAGTCAAGTTAAGATGGAAATCGAACTACTAGAACACAAAATAGAACACAATGGAACTAATGACTGTTTTTTATAGTGTTGAATTAGTGTTTTTCTAATGATAGTCCGCGTCAGTCTGATGATGCCGGCAGAGTAAGTCACTTGTTGGCTTGATGATAGTCGGCGTCAGTCTGATGATGCAGACAGAGTAAGTCCCTTGGGGGCTTGGTTCCTAGTCATCACAGCACAAGAGAACTGTATTTTCTTTTAGCGCTTAACACTCGTAATACTCTTTATAGTAACTGTTAGAAATATTTCGACACGAAAGCAATATTATAACAAGTGCTATTTAAATGCAGAATAAAATTATTGAAGTGCGCATCATTGAGTACATTGAAGTAGACACTCATTGAAACACTTCTTTGGATAACCAGTCAACCTGTTACTTGAAAGTCTTCTAAAAAGACGTTGTGAGGGTGAGACAGGATAAGTCAGACGCAGTTTGATGTTTGCTTGACGTCATAAGCGGAGTAGATTAGTTGGAGCTGTTCGTGCATTGTTCAGCTACATAAGAATACCATGAAGATGTGTGCGGTGAGTAAGCTACATGGGAGTGGTGATAACAGAACGTCAGCGGTGCGAACTGTGCCGTAAACGAGGAGTTGATCATTGGTAGTGTGGTCAGCTGTGCTGGCGGAAGAAGCGCACTGCGCGAACGTGGATTTAGACAGGGCGTTCGGTCAGGTCTACCGAGATGCAGTGTGAAGTGTACTGCGGTGCCGTGGTATGGTATTGTCAGTGAAGCTGTTTCTGTTGGGGTAGCAGAGCAGATGTTGAAACATGTAGTGAGACTAACGAATTAATTGCAGTGAAAGTTTTAGACAGAAGTGGTGATTATTCAATGAATTCCTGGATGGATTTTATGAGATTATGAAAGTGTTGGACTGAGACTGTGAATTGTTAGGAGGGAACTGAAGCAGAGGGCGGTTAAGCTGCTTATCGTTTACGAATTATCCAACTGGTGGTAGTAGGCTGCGAAGTTGTGCAACCTGGTGTCAGTTTGGTGCAATATGTGCTAGAGAAGGAAGCTGCTAGTTAGTATTAGTATGCGTAAAGTTATGTATTCGTAAACCACGAGAATACATTCTCGAGCTCGTATGGAATGTTGTTGAAGACTTTTTAGTTACCTGAAACTCTAACTACTATAGCGTGAGGGCGTAGAAACTTGTGAACTGGTGTCAACGAGGGTGTGTAGAGCGTTGTGGATACGAAAGTGTTGCAGTGAAGAGCTTAGAGTAGAAACAAAGTTTTGTACGAAGAGGTATTTTATAAAGATAGTTATTTGGCCTGGACAGATTTTTTCCTCTGTGATGGTCAGATATGCGGCGTGTGAGAGTGGCTCAACCAAGAGCCTGAATGTACTAGATATTTTTGAGAAGCAGGACAGGGTGGACTTGGATGGAATCGGGAATAAGAATGTACGCTTTTCGGCCATACGCAACCTCTTAGACTTGTAATACTGGTAATCTGCGTAAGTTTATTGCTTGAGTTCCTAACCGCCTTCTCTCGTTCATAAGCTTGAATGTGTACCCGTGACAGTTTTGTGATGAAGGCAAGGACCGTCTTTTCGGAAACCGTATCCCACTTTCGGTGGGAGCTATACAAAAGTCACGGTCAAATATTTTTCCCCGGCAATTATAAATTTTACATTTGTGCCCTTCACTGCTTGGTACTAGGGAAAGAGATGGTTCTAACGAAAACTCTGAAAATATTGCCTAATCTTTGATTGGTTTAGACGAGTTCTGGGAATTATTTGAGGATGGAACCTGTGGATTGATCGTTCTTGATATGGTGAGCGGGATGAAATATTCCGCACAGTTATCACTGAAAGTTTTAGGAGGATCCTTCGAGACGAGCTTTTAGAGTTCTCACTCTGCCTCGAACCAGTCTTCGTGAAAAGTTTGAAATGTTATAATTACTCGTCAGACATGCAAACTATTTTTCATTTAATCTTCTCAAAAACTATTTTAAACCAGTACTGTTCGTATATTTTCATTTCTTATTTCTCATCAGATTGTTGGTGATTGAACGTCTTCCATGTCAGCAATGGTGGATAGAGGAGGAGGTGGAAGAGACGTCCTGAAGTCCTATAACCCACCACCTTCTTATGCATCCGTCCTCTCTGGCAGACGTGCCCAGTCATTCTTCGGCGGCTCTACTCCTTTACTACCGAAACGTAACTCAGAAAGTTCTACAAAGGAGCTTGGTAGACATGAGAAACAGTCGTCAGATCATGTTAACACTGAACCACAACCGGTTAGTTCTCATGTTGGACCTTCTACTACTACCCATTCTCACTCTGTTTCCACTATCATCCCATCTACTACAACAGCTACCACTTCCATCAGCGGCTCCGGCAGCAGCATCGGCACTGCTCCTAACCTTGAACCTGTTGAGAAGATGGAACAATCTCGTGCATGCTCAAAAGGAACTGAACCCAGAAACCAGAACTTTCTTCACGGTCATGCAATTTCTTTCGAGAAAGTGAACAACGACAGAAATGAATGTGGGGGTTCCAGATCGAATCTGGAGTCAATTTCTAGTTTGAATTCAACCTGTTTAGACCAGTCGAGAAATACGAAAACATCCTACCGCGATGAGCCTAATGATAGAAGAGTTGGGTCTAACCTGGAACACTCACAACGCCAGAGTGATGACTGCAATAGAGGTTCAAACACGAGAGGTAGAAATGTAACCACGGTATACAGAAATGAACGAAATGATTCAAAACCACGATATGATAATTTAGAAGATAAAGAAAATCAGAATAGCTCTGAAAAACGGAAATCTTTTTTGCCAGATCAAGACGGCTGGTTAACAAAAGTTCCCTTACAAAAAAAGGCTAAAAATGAGAAACCTCTTCAACAATGCCCGAAGGGGACTAGATTCGGAGAAATGCATAGGAACGCTGTTCAGCAAAAGTCCGTTGGTACTAGGCCTATTCAGCAGGGCAGAGGAAGGGACACGAGAAGAGATTATCAAGGAGGAAGACAAACCATAGTTTACTCGAACAGTAGAGGATCGGCTTTCGGTAGAAGACAAAGCACTAGAGGTATCCCTTCGGAAAGAAACTTTAGCACCAGTGCTCCTCGGAGGAATGATATTGTGAATATTTCGCTCCCACAAACCATAAACTCTGCTTCTTTGTCTGCTACCTCTGTTAGCGCTGTCTCAGGCTCCACTGCCTCTGTTCCCGCGGTTTCTCTTAAATATGTAAGTTTTCTACCGCAACCGATTGTCATTACGTCGACGACTGTGTGTAGACCAGATCTGACTCCTCCCCCTCCCCCAGCCTGTGGAACATTTTCGTACAGGGATATCTTGACAAAAGGCATTCAGTCTCCACCTACTCCTGCTCGAGTTTCTAAAACAGATCGGCTAACAGATCAAATAACAGAGTCTGGGAAAGACGACGAGAAGTTGGAAACGAGACCTGGAATCCGATCAAGGTTTTCTGAAAAAAATACTTCTAGTTCCATGCAAAAATGTTCAGATTTTCGGGATCCTTCGACAGCTTCACGTACTACAGTGACAAGTGGCAGGGCTCAAATATTACCTCAGAATGCTGATGAGAAGAACTCGGATCAACACATAAACCAATCTCCACCAATGCAATCTTTTTCAAATGAAGTATTTACCTCTGACTCCAATGAAAATACCGAACAAAGTATTGGAACAGACTGTTCAAAAAATAAATGTCAACGTGCACTTTTAGCAGACGATAGTCGATCTTGCCTAATATCCAGATCCGATCCTTTACTGCCTGATCAACCCAGTACTGATCCTTTACAGCCTGATCAACCCAGTTCTAATCCTCCAGCTGACGTGTTGAGATGCAAGTCCGTCGAAACTTCGCTAATGCTCGGAGTTCCACCTGGGTTTCAAAGCCATATTTTGGAAACTTCTCGCACAACTTCTTTCATTACGCCAAACACATCTCTTCCACTTTCTGTTGGATCTAACGTTGGGTTTAGTTCGGTTGACACTTTCGATCCCTGTGCAATGCCTACTGTTCGGTCACAGATGCTTGCCGGGCCTGTCACTACCGCTGAACTTGAAGTACTTCAGGAAGAATCATTGGTACATCGGGCACATCACACAAGTGATAAGAAAGATTATCCATCAAACTTTCCTCGTGGAAATGTTTCAAAAATTGATACGACATCACGTCGATCACATGAAGCCGGCATTGCTGGGTATTCGCATCAGGAACCTGACGCGTTACGAGATTCTGTTGAATCGACGGATTATAAATCAACTGCAAACTTACCTATAAAACTAGTAGAACCTTCTGCTGATATTGTGGTACAGTCTTCCGAATCTTCTGATGAAAGAACATGTCGAGAACTAAATAAAGACTCGTCAGTGAGGCTGAGCGAGGACTTGCACACTGATCTTCATGAATCTTCCAGACAACTCTTCAATACGGAATCCTCTAGTAGTCCCGCCAGAATGTCGGAAATGTCAACCTTTAACTTCAAATCTAACTCTCCTAACCCTGCCCAGAAGAATTGTGAAGTTACTAAACTTTCCTTTGATCAAGAACACTCTTCCGATGAAGTAGAATACCCGACTGATAGTTTCCATGACTCGCGCATTGAGGAAAAAATGAACGAAATGGAAGGCTATAAACACAAAACATCCAAAACGAATGACGCTCGTAATCATGAACATGATTCAATATTGTTGGACGATGAGAAAACTGGAAGAGAATCTAATTTCCAACAGAATGAGCCACTCAGTGCAGGTGAGCTCTTGCAACAAATACAGGAGGGTCAAAATATTTTCAGCAAAAAAGGAGTCATTTTGAATAAGATTCAAGAAAATTTGAGTTTCTCGCGCAGCAAGAAGAATACTGAACGAGCACCTGCACCACCACCCACTCCCAACGACGAATCTTATTCTGGAGGCTGGGGCTCTACTCCTGTTGAGGATACTGATCCCGAAGGCAGTCCTTTTCATTTAATTACTTCGGTGGCCAAAGAACTGGAATATTCCATTTCCAATAACTCTGAGGAATCTAACAACATGTCAACTATTTGTCCTGCCGAGTTCACCGGGAACAAAGATCGAATTGAATGCTTCAATACAAACTTCGACAAAGCTGCTGACTCGGCAAAGAGTGAAGGAGTGACAATTCAAACCTACAATGAGAAAAATAACATCGCATCAGACTCGTACTCTGATTTCAATACTGATCTCAAAGTTGAAAACGATGAAAAGAATTATTTTTCGGACAAGACACAAGATTCCTGTCAGGATATCTCTTGTAATACTGTTGTTGATAACGATTTGAATAATAACAAAATTGACGAGTGTACCCTTGACCTTTCTGAAAATGCTCATAATCTCCAGCAAGCCGTCGTAAAAGGTTTGAAAACAATGCAAAGATCTGCTCAACCTATTCTTATAAAACCAATGGGAAAACTGGACGCTCACTTTCCTAATTCCGCGCAAACGTGGACTACCACTTCAGAAGATGAACCGAAAATAGGAAACATGGAAGCTCTCCCACGAAGGGTTCCCAAAACTAAGTTTCGACCTATTGATCAAGCTACACAAATCTCCGTTGATGCAAATGAAGATGTTCTTGGTGTTCAAGAAGTGAATGTAGAACAACCACCGGAAAATGTATCTAACAATGCAGATGAGTATCAGATATCAGAGCCTACGACGATGCAAGAGATAAATCAATCTCCAGCTAGTTCGAAGAGGGATTGGCTGAAAGAAGATCACTCATCCATGTCGCCCGACATTTACAGCAGTATGAATGCTGACGGAAGCATTTCTGAAAATTTGCAGGTTGCCTCTACCAGTTTGGCAGAAAACATTGCAAGTTTCACTTCTGAAATCCAGTCTGGTATTCCTTCCAATACAAATGATATCTGGAGATCGAATCAGAGTAAGCCGAATTTAACTTTACCCAAAAGTAAGCTCTTGACTTTGGAAAGACCAGAAACTTCTCCTCTAGAAACTCTCATGAAACATTCATCCGCAACTTCAATTAATCTGTCTGCTAACTTCTTCAAGGATACTAACACAAAGATATCAACAACAGTGCAAACACCCATTTCTTTATCGAGCGCTACAGTCACAACTCCAAAGGAACAAAGATCTCTTGTGGGCTCTAGCTCTGATTCCAATTACGATGCAGTTGTGAAAGGTGCAGAAGTTTCCAACCAGCCTCGTTTCATTGGTACTATTCTAAGTGCTGGTCAGCAAACGGTTTCATCGTGTTCGCAGGAATTCTATCACTTGACGCAGCAGGGATCTAATATGCTTTCTGGCAGGTCATCCAACATTCCGTCTGGTATACCATCATTGATGCAGGCTCCCAGTCTGAATCCTTACCCGCATCAAAGTCCTCTATCTCTACCGTCACAAATGAACATTCAAGCGCAAGAAATGGACTACCAGCAATTGTCTCTCATGAGCTCGGGGCAACATGGAAACTTGACTCAACAACCTTCTCGCCTGAATTACGTGCAACCGCCTGCTGCTCCCATGCAGTATCCGAACATGTTCGATCCCAGGTGGTCTAATAATTACTCGTTGGATGTGAATCCATCCGAATGGTTGAACATCAATAGATTTCCCAATGGTGAACGAGAATTTGCACGACCCCCACAGCTACATCCTCTTTCTCAGCCAGTGAACCTTTTCAACTACCCTCCGCCATCAATGCCGCCGCAGAAGGAGAGCATGTTTCCCAACTTTAATTACCCTCCTCCCACGTTCCAGCCTGGGTACAGGCTCCAAGCATTGCCAGGATTTTTACAGCGTCCACCACCTCCATTGCCACCGCAATACAATTCTGGCTACTACAATAGAGCCATGGACACGAGAAACACTCCTTCTCTCCGCCCTACTCTTCACGAGTCTCCAAATCGTAGAGATCAAAATTTTGGCAGCGTGCGTAACAAACTTGACGGCGATCGGATGAGACCACAAGGTCAGTTGCAGAGCCAGTATCAAGACATTGGAAACAAACTCTCGCCGAATGAGAGCTTTACTAACCAATTCGGTGGTGGTAGTAACATGAACTCTGATCAGCACGGTGGTCGGTATGATCCTAATCATGGCAATAAATTACTGAGGCCTGGCGCTCCTCGACAACCCCATGATCCAACCTTGGCGGATTACATTCCTCGAAATTTGGATGCTCATAACAAGAACCAAGCGGTGCAGGAAACTTCCTTCAACTCTTCATGGAAGCAAAAGCATCTATACAGTGACAAACGGGGTTACGAATGTGGCCGGAAAATTTTCAAACCCGACCATAAAGAAGAGATGCCGTATCCTCCTTTACCTTCGTCAGAAACCTATTCAGAGTCTGAGAATCAAATGGGCGGTTCGCGTAGGAAAAACACAATCAAAGGGAGCCTTTCCGCTTCTGAGCCTGTAAAAAGTAGCAAACCACATATTCAAGAGACTAAACAGAACACTCCTATGGACTATCACAAACAAGAAAAACAGTCCATTCAAATGCAGTATTCTAATCCTAACGACATGTTCTTAGCAGGACAAGCTTATCCTAGCCTCCTGCCTCCTTTAGAATTTGGCCCCAATCCGATTGCTTTTGGGTACCCTGACAACGTTAACGATCCAGGGATTGACAAAGGGAGCAACTCTCTGGCAGATTACACGGGAGTAGGTGATAAATCAGAGTGTGATGACTCCCAGCTAAGTCACGGTAGCTCTCCTTTTGATGTTCAAGATTTTTGCAGTGGTGGCTGGAAGTACTACCACGAAACAATCACTTCTCCTTCGGGGCTACGGATTCACCAGAGCACTTACGTGCCATACCCGAACCCATGTGGATCGATGACTACAGCGTATCTGTCTACCAACGATGTTAGAGCCAGAATTCAGTGGCTCGGCTTCAAGAAAGCGCAAGAGTTGTACACTGCGAAGATCAACGCACAGCGATCCCTGAGGATGGACGTGACAGTAGTTTGCAGTAAAGGTGGCGCTGTGTGTTGCAATAGTGATATTCTGGGCACGTGTAGCGCCTACTTCCATGACCGCCTGTTTGGCCGCACTGACGACTACATCACAATTTTCGTCAACGTGCCCTCTAAGATCATGAAGCACTTTCTTCAGATGATGTCCTGCGGAGAAGTATTTGTGCCTATAAATGATGTCAACGAGGTTATCATGAAGGCTCCAATTTATCTTAACCTTAATATGTAATGCTTGCTTATCTGGCGAACTTTATCTTTATTTGAATTTGTGTTCGAGTGGAAGAAAGTTCAGTTTAAACATGAAATGAGAATATTTGGCCCGGAAGTTCGCCTACATATCTTGAGACCGATTGCGCACTAGTGTTGTGTAACTACCTAAACTATTAACTACGATTGAAACTTGCGAGAGGCGATTTGTATTCTAATGTAAACTTTATAAAACAATTAAAATGAACGAATATATAATGTAGTTTTTTTAGGTTGAACTGCTGGTGATGCCCTGTATATGTTTATTTCTGTCGATGTTGTCGACGCATTGATCTAACTCCTGTGAAGGCTTCTAGATGGGTAGCAGACGTTTGAAATGTTCGGCCATTCCAAATGGCGTAGGTCCTCACCGGATGACACTGCGGACGTTGAATCGAGAGTGTGGGAATGTAGTTCAATTTGACGGGTGTTATATAAAAATGTTTCTTGTTCCCGAACCTTAATCAAATAATGGACTAAGAAATCGGAGCCGCTTCCACATTCGATTTCCGATAGTCTTTTGAATCACTCGTGAACCAACCCTCTTGTCGAGATCGTCCGCAGTCCGGAAGAGATTGAAGATGTCTTTGTTCTGCTACAAGCCTGTTGCACTGTTGGAATTCCTTAGAGTGTTGAAAGTTTTTGGAAGTAGTTGCGCAAACCAAACGACTTGAAGCAAATGTTTGTCATTAGAGATGAAGATTTTGACCATTTAACAATACTCCTAAGTTGGAGAGAGTATAATCTAGAGTTAAATTATATGAATTTACTGTTGCACCGTGAGGCAGCATTTGGCGGAATGAAGATATTTAGTAAAACACTTATCTAATTCGCAGTGTCTCGTTTTGGGTTTCCCAAGAAGTCGTACTGGTGGGAAGAAGTCGTGCGGGACACTGAATTAGTCGATGTTCAAGAATATAAGCACACTGTTCCATGAATGAAACTCCTTCATTGTTAGGTTGTAATTTTGAGATGGCATCTACTTGTGCTGTGGGGGAAAAGTTGGAAACTGTTGTTGAATTTTCTTGTCTGTATTGATATTTTGGGTTTACTCATTTGTTGATTTTAGTAGTTCTCTTGGATTTGATATTGATTTACCTTTCTTGGTGCAAGTTTCTTGTACTTGTGTACTCGTATTGTGTAAATAAAGTTCTTCCTTTACTCTTAGTAAAGCTGCCTGATGCACCTAACAACTTATCTGTACTCAATGGCTCTGAAATTTCATGCACCTTATGCCTAATTAAATCACACTTTTTGATTTGATTGACAAATTGACTGTATCTATTTTTACAGTAAACATTGAATCATGCTCTACATTATTTAATCCACTACAGCAGGTTGTTTGGCAACATGTCCCTAGAAAGGCAAAATATTTTGATATCAAGCTAATTAATTACCGTTTTCCGAGAATATACTACTTTGCATAAGCTGGTACTTCATTTGTGCTAAGAACTAAAACTCTAGGTTAGATCGTCCCATATCCAGTTGATTCTGTACGTATATGTATGTATATGAATATATGAGTATATATACAGGAATATGTGTATATTTGAACGCGTATATATATATATAATATATATATATATATATATATATATACGTTCATATATGAATATATATGAATATATGTACATGTGTATATGTGATGGGTACGTATACGTATATATATATATATATGTGAATATGTATATTTGTATTTGTATGTATGAATATGTATATACGTATGTATATATATTGAAATAAGTAGGTATATTTACTTAATGAAATATGTATACACATGAACATAGAAAATATAAAAATTATATGAATATTTTGGAGTGGATGGACGATTATTCGTTTTTGGATCCATAATTTTATTTTGAGTTTTGATATTTCTTCTTTCGTGAGCTTAATTATTTATCTATGCCCTTTTTTCATGGTGATAAATTTTGCATTGATTATATTTCGAGGCTGGTTGAGACGAGGTGACTCTGAGAATGGGGGTACTCGTGGGACCCGCGGGACTCTAGGGACCCGGGGTTTCGGGAACCTGGAGGACTCGGGAAGACCAGGAGGATTTGGGGAGACCCACTTGGACCCTTCTGGGGCCCTTTGGGACACCCTTGAGACCCTTTGGGACCCTCTTGAAAAACTGCAGGACCCACTTGAGGCCCCCCTGAATCATGAAACCTTAGCTCCCTCCTCCTAAATCTACGTTGAACCTACTCGGAATCTACGTTAAACCTACTCTGAATCTACGTTAAACCTACTCTGAATCTACGTTAAATCTACTCGGAATCTACGTTAAGCCTACTCGGAATCTACGTTAAACCTGGAAATTGAAATTGTTCCCGTACCATATACTAACTGAGAACCCCCGCTATAGCACAGATTGGTCCCTAGTTTGTGCTGGGACCTTAAGCCGCACGTTTGCTTTGACTAAACATTTGAGGTCGTGTAACGTTAAAAGTCGAATCGCTATAGCCAGCTAATAGGTCAGCAAGAGTGAGCCCCCTAGGCCCCTGGCGCAAACCAGGGGGCCGATGGGGAGTCGGAAGAAACTCCATTTGGGAGGGACCAGCATCCCCTCCAGAACATCAAATACCAAGATTCCATCTGCCAAG
>SDVV010026465.1:0-12255 GCA_016164225.1 Gammarus roeselii | reverse complement strand
GTATATATATATATGTATATATATGTATATATATACCCAGCTGGAACTCTGTATAGTATGTATGTATGTATGTATGTATAGACATACATCATCAGTTGATAAATGTTTGTCTTTGGGTAACCTTAATTTCTTGTGGTAGCTATATTCCATTGGGGTTTCATATTGATCTCATTGCCCTAGACTAGCTTGTTAATTTTCTGGACTTGGATTCTCAACTTCAGGAATTGGCAAATGTGTGTCATTGATTACATGTTAGGGTCTCCTATATACAACCACTGGAATCACATGCCCACCTTCAATTGCTTACAGCAACATATTGTGTGGCCATGGCTAGGAATTGATACTGATACAAATACAGATACAGACACTAGGCCGCATCCCCCAGAAAGGGGGGTGGCCGACGGCTAGGCGCACCTCACGCCCTCATACGCTCACACTCACACAACTTAGCCCTTTTGTGCTAAAGGGTCTAGCCGGTAGCCCCTCAACTTACACTCTGGGTCCCGAGTGCAGTCCGAGCTACTCAATTTAGTTTATCAGAAATACCGATGTGAAGATGATCACAATGTTGAGTCAATTTATAAGTCAAACTAGAAAGTGTGACAAAAGCATGTGAAGTTTATTATTGGCAAGTTGCTTTCAGTGTGTTTGTTCTGTCAGACAAGGTTCTTCCATCTTCTTATTGTTACATATGTTACTTCAGCGAACAAATAATTTAAGGTTTCATAATTGCACAGGACTGGTCACCTGCTTTGTGTTGGAAACATTACTCAAAGAAATATCTTGCAACTGCCATCGTTTGAGTTAGTTATGCTTACACCAGCTGTCGCCACGTTTTGAGCCGTCTCAGGATCATAAATGCATCAAACACATTGTTATTCAAATTCAAGAAGTATGAGTGATTAATTTGTTAAACATAAAACATTACATGTTTATTTTAGTCTCTCTTAACTTGCAACATTCAATGCCAATTCTCGTCTATCTAAACTCAACCTCTAAGATGGAAGGAAGTGGCCAAGCCAGAAATGATTGTAGTTTCTACTATAGCAAGGCGTTTGTGCACAACTCATGCCCCCATTACAAGCATGTGTGGTGTGCATCCTCTGATTTGTGTGCCAGTGGCCCTCTCCTGCCCTTTCCCACCACCCCTACCTCCACTTCCCTCCTTCCCAGCCACTGCTGCTGGGCGACCAGAGCGCTGTGTCAGCAGATGCTGACCCTAACAAGAGAGAAGAGGACTTTTTTGAGCAAGAGCACTCTGCTGATAAGGCTGCTTTGGCCGCCTTCTCTGCTGCCAATGTAAGTAGACATCGTTGCTGCTGCTGCTGCCGTAACACAAAAAATGGTTAGCTTTGACCATTTGGCAATGCTATGTAAGTTTATGAATGTGATATTTTGATATAAGTTACAATGTTTTTTTATTAGATGCTGTGGCACTGACATTAGGATTGTAATTGTGTTTGTCATAACTTGGTCCTCCCTATTACATGATAATGGAAGTGAATGTTTGAGTAATGTAATGAATTTAAATTTTAATAGGTCTGTAGCGTCACATGTACTGTTTAGTCTCTTGTATGCCTCTTGGAATAGACTTACATTCACAGGCTGAGGTCCGATACATCTTTGGGATTTTTTTAGTAAAACAAAAATAAAGGGAGTGGACTCTTAATTCTCAGGATGTGCCGATCTTCAGTGCCCCAGTCGCGCCTTCCACATCTCACACTCCTCAGCTTGCTTCCGTCGCCACTCCAGCTGTAGTGCTTGCCTCCGGTCCCAGCGTAGCAGGCCTGATGGAACAGAACACCCCCAGCACCGCCTTAGCCTCCCAGCCCGCCCCCAGCCGCTCAGGCATTGGTGGCAGGAGACCTAATGCCAAGGTGCACATGAAACTTTAGGCGGTCGGTCGATTAGACCATGAATGTCTTCTCATACCTTTGCTTGCTACAGAGCGTTAGTCTTGAGGTCGTGGTGTTATTCAGCAAGAGGTAATGTATTACTAGACATTGTTTCCCCTCCACTGATTCATTTAGTGAAAAGGCAATGCCATGTTTTATGTGAGTATTAAGGAGCTATTGATCATCATTCATTAACTGCCAAGTGTTGTATAGAGATGCATAGAGATATAGGAGGGAAACGACCAGTAACGGAATAATCCCATTATGAGGTGATTTATACTATCTTCCATTTGCAGCAGTTTGCAAGTAACTGATTCCAGGGAACTAGGGTCTCTTTCTTGAACGAACTCTGATAAAAGCTTTGTCAGCTGTGTAGAAAGCACTAGGGCTTTTTCTTAGACCAAATCTGCTGAAAACATCATCAGTTGTGTCGAGGGGACTAGGGTCTTTCAAACCAACTCTGTTAAAAGCATCATCAGCTGTGTTGTAGGGACTAGTGCTCTTACTTAAACCAACTCTCCTTGGCAATCTAATCTAATGTTTAAAATAACTTTATTGCAAGCATCGTCACTGTCGAGCAGATATTTTATCAACACCTTTTTTGGTAAGTTATCATACCTTATTATCACCAGGAAAGCATAACTACTACATTGCTAGCTTATGAAATGTTTGGTTTTTTAAATTAAAACTTGCATCTATCGCCTTATGGCCATGCATTGGTGGTGCAATGTGCTTTATTCTGCCAGTTCATAGTGGTATAATGTGCTAAATAGTAATACATGAACAAAATATTTTATTTCTAGACCAAATGGGAAACAATTAAGTTACCAAGTTGTGAGATGCATATTAAGCCTAATTGAAATAAGCAAATATTATCTTTCGGTACATTTCTTCTGTGTCAAACATGATAGCAGCACATTCTTACAGGCATTGAAGCAGAAAGGATTGTCTCTGTTGTCTTTAACAGATCTCAAACTGTCCTTTCAGTTGGGTGCCAAGAAGTTGGGTGGCATGGGCGCCCAGCGCGTGAAGACCGACTTCTCAGCCATCGAGGCGGAGGCAGAGAAGAGCAGCCTTAGCAACTTGCAGCAACAGCAGCCGGCCAGCAAGGAGCAGCAGGAGGAGGCGGTGAGAAGGCACACGTTTGCAATCACTGAAATTGAAGGCGAGATTCATTTGACCCACTCTGATGGAACATTTTGAAAAGATCTGATTAAAATGGTCAACTCAGTGATGTGGTCCAAATCAAACGATTCTTAATGAGATCTGGTTAAAAGCCACTTTTTTCAAATTAACATTTACTGCGAACACCGAAAATTGTTCATCTCCATCATTTTAAATAAACAAATGTTCCGAACAGAATATAATGCACTATTTCATTCCTGCAATATGCTAGGCTGAAACCACCAGAAAGGGGAGTGGCCGAAGGCAAAGCGTACCTCCCACTCCTCTCATACTCACACAAACTTGGTTCTTTTGTTAAGGGCTAATTCATATAAAAATAAACCCTGATGGTATTATTACCTAATCAATTCTGCAATTGGAAATCATTTAAACATGCACTAATTAAATGTAAACACTTATAATAGAGATATAACTGGAACACTTGCTGAACAAACCCTGCATCGTCAGTTTCCATTTAAACTCTATCAGCCAACGGAGCATGATTGAACATTTTTTTGATCGGAATGCGTTTGAAATCTCAATTGCTGTCAGACTTGAATTTTTTGGCCAAAACATAAGCGTTTTATCCAGATATCAACTGAACAACAATTGAGCTAAATCAATGATGCTGTGAACTGAACATATTATATATAGATACAACACTAGGCCGCATCCCCCAGAAAGAGGGATGGCCTACGGCAAGGCTCACCTCACAACCTCATACGCTCACACTCAACCAACTTAGCCCTTTTGTGCTGAAGGGTCCGGCCGGCACCCCCTCAACATACACTCTGGGTTACGAGTGCAGTCCGAAGATCCGTCGTCAGCAGCAAGGCCCGACAGTTTTCACTGTTTTACCCCCGCCGCTTCATAATGGCCGGGCTCCCCACACCCACGACCTTCCCAACAGCGGGATGCCAAGGGCGGGAAAGCACATCAGAGCAGCGTCTCCACTCACGCCTGTTCATTGCACGCTCTCTCGTCACCTCCTCATTCATGTCTCTCCTTCCCAACGCCTGCTTCACACCATCCATCCGCCCAAACTTCGGTCTACTTCTAGGCCTGCGACCATTCGCCTCCGTATTCATCACCCTTTTCACCAATCTCCCTCCATCCATCCTCTCCATGTGCCCGAACTATCTCAGCACACGCGAATCCACTCTGTCCTCCAACTTCTTCACCATCCCTGTTCTGATTCGAACCACGTCGTTGGTGATCCGGTCTCTCAGCGTTACTCCAGCCATGCTCCTCAGACATTTCATCTCGGAAACATTCAACCTTCTTCTCTCCTCTGCTCTCAGCTCCGTAAAGCACAGTTGGGACAACAACAGCCTCATACAGCCCTCTCTTTGCTTTCATCCCCAACGTTTTACAGCTCATTATACTCTTTAGTGCACCAAATACTTTACATCCCTCCTTCACTCGCTCCTTCACTCGTGCCTTCACTTCAGTTTTCACTAGTTCAGTCATCTCCACATGGGAGCCCAGATACTTTGAATACAGAACTTCCTCCAAGAGCTCTCCATTTAGGGTGACACTAATTCTGCTCGCATTGACAGTCCTCGAGCATCTCACTACTTTGCTCTTACCCACGTTCACTCGAAGCTTCCTTCTCTCGCACACTCTACCAAACTCAGACACTAGCCTACATAGTTTCTCCTCTGAATCCGCAACCAGGGCCGTATCATCAACAAATAGCAACTGGCTCAACTGCCAACTCCGCATATTCGCTTCCAACAGTTCCAAGCCACGACCCAGCACACTCGCGTTCACCTCCCTGACCACTCCATCCATATAGAGGTTGAACAGCCAGGGAGACATCACGCAGCCTTGTCTCAGTCCAACTTTCACTGGGAACCAATCACTCACCTCGCTTCCCACTCTGACACATGCTCGGCTGTCAGCATAGAAACTCGGCACCGCTTTCAACAGATGTCCGCCCACTCCATACGAACGTAACACCCTCCACAACGATTCCCAGTCAATCCTGTCGTAGGCCTTCTCCAGACCCATGGAGGCCCAGAATACATCCTTTCCTTTGGCGAGGTACTTCTCACAGAACTGTCTCACTGCAAAAATCTGATCGGTACACGCTCTACCACTCCTAAAGCCACATCATTCCTCTCCAATTGCGCAGTCCGTATAGTAGTCTCTAATCCTTTAGATCAGCACTCTCCCGTACAACTTACCAACCACACATAACAGACTGATACCTCTCGAGTTGCATCATTCATTTTTATCTCCTTTGCCCTTACATAGCGGAACAATGCAGGCACTGCGCCACTCACTCGGTACCACGCCTGCCGCAAAACACAAGTTCAGTAACCTCACCAATCATTTGACAATCGTTACTCCACCCTTCTTCAGGCACTCGGTCGCAACCCCATCCAAACAAAGGCTTTCCCTGCTTTCATCACGTCCACTGCCTCCTGCACCACTTCCCTGGTGATGTCCACCACAAGTTTTCCTCCCAAAACTTTCATCCGAGCACCACCACCTACAGCAACTATGTCATCCTCGACATTCAACTACTCCTCAAAATACTCGGCCCAGCTCTTCCGTACATCACCACTTTCCAACAACAACTGGCCGTTTCCATCTTTCACCTCTTCCTCCTTTCCGGTCTCTTCCTTTTCCCACCATCTTAACCTCCTTCCAGAACATCTTTTTGTTATTCTCAAAATTCTGGCACAACCGTCTGCCCCACCTGGCATCAGCGTTCCTTTTGGCTCTCCTCACCACCCGCTTCACCTCGTTTCTCCTCTCTTTGTAGCTTTCATAAGCTACCTCCGACTTCACTTGCAACCACTCCTCAAACGCTCCCCTTTTCCGTGCCACCGCCAGTTTGACCTCCTCGTTCCACCACTCGCAGCCTTTCCTTCTGCACCCGCCCACATGGCGCGCACCACGCACCTTCTTCGCTAATTTCAGCAACACATCCCTTAACGTCTCCCATTCTTCCTCCACATCTCTCAGGTCCTTTCCTCTCACGTTGTCTTATTTTTCCTTCAACGCCTGCTGGAACTCCTCGGCTCTACTTTTCACCTTCAGTCCACTCACTTACACTACCTCTCTTCCTCCTCCCACTCGTTTGTTGCCCTTCCACTTCTACTCCAATCTTAATCTACCTTCCACCAGCAGATGGTCAGACACTCCTCCACCCTCCTCTCTCAACACCCGCACATCCAACAGCCTCCCCACAACTCTCCTCGATATCAGCACAAAATCCATCAGTGCTCTTTTCACCATTGCACCATGGGCCATCCTTACCCATGTGTACTTGTGAATATCTCGCTTCTTGAACAGCAGCAAGGCCCGGTCATTATGACGCGGCGGGGGTAAACCAGTGAAAACTGTCGGGCCCTGCTGCCGACAAAGGGTCCGGCTACCGGCCGGACCCTTTAGCACAAAAGGGCTAAGATGTGTGAGTGTGAGCGTATGAGGGTGTGAGGTGCGCCTTGCCGTCGGCCACCCCCCTTTCTGGGGGATGCGGCCTAGTGTCTGTATCTGTTGAACAAACAGTTCCCGACCACCAACTCCTGCTCCATACACAGCCCTATCAGGTTTTCTCCACTGTCATTTCTACCGGGAACGTCTTACTTGCCTATCACATTCTCCACCACTACATCTCCAACTCTCGCATTAAGGTCACCCAGTACAACTACATTGAAATGACCTCCGAAATTCTCAATACACTCACTCAGGTCAGTCCAGAATTGCTCCCTCTCCTCTTCACTCCTCTCGCTGCCAGGTCCGTAAGCACTCAAAAATGCCCATCTTTCTACGCCTAACTTAACTTTCACCCACATCAATTTTGAGGACCCCTCCTTCCATTGGGTAGTGCTACTAGCCAACCGATCACTCATTATCAAGATCATACCTTCTCGTGCCCAACCTCCCACCACACCAGACTTTCCTCCACTTACCTCACCAAACTCACATTCGCCCTTACCTTGCAACACATCAAACTTCCTCCTCACAAACATCTCACCAATCTCCCTCCTCTCTTCATCATTCGTACTACAGCCACGCACATTCAGCGACCCTAACAATAGGGTTCGGAGAAGCGTGTGCCTCTCCTCCCCCCGCTCGTCTTGCCGTCTTCGAGGAAAAGTTTTACAGAGAACGGGATTTCTAGCCCCTTCGCTGCGCTGTCAAATGTTTGTATAGACATGATGCCATTTCCCCCTAACTGGGAGCGTGACTAAGTTAGGCTGACACAGCCGGGGGAGGGCCCAATCTCCCCGTTTCAAGACCGCCGTGTCCATGCGGGGCTCGAACTCGCGACATGCAGCACCAGAGGCTGGCACTATAGTCTGATACGTAACCACTTGGCCATGCCAATTTGTGTGAAAATATGCAAATGAGTGTAAGGACTTGCCATCAATCACACTTGTTAAAATGAAGTTTTATGAGGAGGCAGCGTTTGCGTCTGTATGCCTGTGTTTTTCAAAAATTTGGAGATGAAATGTTGAAAATTACACTAAACATAATTTTTATTCAAGAATGCAAATGGGAAGTTCATCAGAAAAAATAACTACGCTGACAGCTCTTCAGAAAAGATAGCTGATTGACTCTGATCTGAGTAACTACACTGCTGCAGTCGAGCATACGTCAATGTGTCATCTGACAACATATCTTCCCTCAATGAAGCAGATGAGTGCATATATTAGTGTGAGGCCTGGCTGAATGATTCACCTAATTGTTCTAGACGAGTGCAGCCACAGCATTGCAGTATGTGGCTATCTGTTTCCTCTCCTTTCAGCTGACGAATTTGCAGTCAGCTTACGAGTCGCTGGGTCTGGCGAGTCAGCGCGAAGAGCAGCGCATCAAGCGGCAGGATCCCAAGAAGGCTGAACAAGCAGAGCGACTCGGAATGGGACTCGGAGCTAAAACGTTAGTTGTGGCAGGGCGTGTGTGACGGTTGTTGAGACTGGACAAGGTGAAGCAGCGCAGCTGATTTGAATTTAGGGCTGAGCAACTTCGATGTCCTCTTGGTTCGGGGCGTCTGTGACGGTATTTGAGGCTGGGAAACAGTCATAAGTTTAGGTCAGGGCAGCTCTAACGCCAGCCGGGACAGGGCACCTGTAGAAGTCAGGGCAGGGCAACAGATGTATACAAGTTTCGGGCACGTTAACTAACGTTTCCTGGGGCTGGATGTCGTTGTGACAGTAGCTGAGGATGGGTCGTCAAATGCGGCCAGTGTGTTTTTTGACAGTAGTAGGGAAGAAAAAAATAACGTGAGCTTTGGGCAAATTAACTGACACACGGAGACGTCTGTGGGAGACACCCAATTGCGTGAGATCAGTTTGGGCAAGGTAATTCTGATGTTATTGGAGGCAAGGCAACACTAACGATTGTTGACAGACAGAACAACCCTGTTATCACTTGGGACAGGGAAAACCCTTTATGTTTAGAGGAAGACAACCTTGACGTAAATTGGAAGCAAAGCACAGTGGTCACTTCTATCTAGTCTACGGAACAAAGATTCCAACTTGATGCATACGATCCCGTTTCATGTGGATCCTCATTTCCTGTTTCTTTTTCACATTCCCTGCTTTTGAGTCGCCATTGTAGAGTTTACGGTGGCATACACAACAAATAGCTATAATGATGCCATGCACTTGACACCAATCACTAACAATGTGTTTATCTCACTGTCAGTAGACAGCTGCTGAGCTCTTTCTTCTCCCATCAGCGGAGTGTCCCACAGCGTCTTCGGTGAAATGCAAAGCATCGTGCAGGAGCCAGTCGGTGGTCGCAGACTGCAGCGCCCCCCTTCCCCTCCGCTGAATATGAACTTTGAGGAAGACTACGACACCGTCATCAGATTTAACTCTGGCATACCCAAGTGAGAGTTTGTTGCACTGAGACGCTATTGCTGCCAGGACGATGGTGGCGGGCCTTTGGGGTATTTGTAAATCTCTTATTTTTTTCTATGTCCGTTTCGTAATTTGAAGAACGTTATTAGTGCTATTAACTAAACGGACAAATACAGACGCACGAAGAACCAGAACACTCACTCCGGATCAGGAGTGAGGTCAAGATCAGTATCAGCAGAAGGATCCGACAGGTTTCACTGGTCACCTCCTGCTGCGTCAAAATTGCTAGGCCCTTTCCCACCCTTGTCACTTTCGCCGAACAATTAGACGCCAAGGGCAGAAAAGCGCGTCCGAACTCATCCATTCACTATCTTTCTCCACTTACGCCAATCTAAAGCATGCTCTCACGCTACTTCCACGCTGATGCATGTTTTCTTGGATGCCTTCTTCACGCTATCCATCTACCCAAAGTTCTCTCTTCCTCTAAGACTGCCCTCACTCTCCTCACATTCATCACTCTTTTCACCAATCTCCCAGCATCCATCCTCACCATGTACCCGAACCATCTCAGAAGATTTGAATCGACTCTGTCCTCTAACTTTACCACAATCACCGTTCTCATTCGAACTTCGTCGTTACTGACCCTATCACGCAGCGTCACTCCGGCCGAACCCCTCAAACATTTCATTTCGAACACGTTAAACTTTCTTCTATCTTCTGCTCTCACTCACCAAGTCTCAGCTACCCTCTCATACACCCTCTCTTTGCTGCCATACTCTACGTCCTACAGCTCATTACACCCTTAAGTGCACCTAATACTTTACACCCTTACTTCACTCGCAACTTACTTCAGTTCCCACTATTTCATCTTCTTAACATGAAAGCCCAAGTACATAATAACACTGAACTTCCTTTAATAATTTCCATTAAGGAAGACACCAATTCTGCTTGCATCGACATTCCTCGAAAATCTCATTATTTTGGTTTTATCCACATTAACTCGCAGCTTCCTCCTCTAACACACTCTGCAATGTGGTCATTGAAAAAATAAAATTTTAAATTGATGCAAAGTGTTTGAACCGTGTTTGAGCAGCGACCACCGCCGCTATGATGCAAATTTAGTGTTCACTTCATGGTACAATATTACATTTTGACAGACTGACGCTTTTATCTTGCATGTTATTTGTTATCCTTGTAGCCGGGGCGTTAGAATCTTGCCACCGTAAAAAGCCGCCCCGTAGCCGGGAGTAAAATCGTGCTACCGTAGCCCCTGCGTGTCGTAAAAAGCGACTAAAAGGGGCGGAGCGAAGGGGCTAGGAATCCCGCTCTATGTAAAACCCTTCCTCAAAGACGGCAAGACAAGCGGGGGGAGGAGAGGCTCACGCCTCTCCGAACACTATTGTTAGGGTCGATGAGTGTGCGTGGCTGTAGTACGAATGATGTAAAGAATAGGGAGATGTTTGTGAGGAGGAAGTTTGATATGTTGGCGCTGAGTGAAACGAAATTGGAAGGTAAGGAAGAATGTGTTCAGTATGGTAAGTTGAAGAAAGTCTGGTGTGGAGGAAGGTTGGGCACGAGAAGGGGTGGTTTTGATATTGAGTGATCGGTTGGCTAGTAGCGTTACCGAGTGGAAGGAGGTGTCCTCAAGATTGATGTGGGTAAAAGTCAAGTTAGGCGTAGAAAGATGGGTATTTGTAAGTGCTTACGGACCTGGCAGCGAGAGGAGTGAAGGGGAGAGGGAGCAACTCTGGACTGCCCTGAGTGAGTGTATTGAGAGTTTAGGAGGTCATTTCAATGTAGTTGTACTGGCTGACCTTAATGGGAGAGTTGGAGATGTAGTGGTGGAGAATGTGATAAGAAGGTATGGCGTTCCTTGATAATTCTCGGTAGAAATGACAGTGGAGAAAACCTGAGAGGTCTGTGTATGGAGCAGGATTTGGTGGTCGGGAACAGTTTGCTCAAGAAGCGAGATATCCACAAGTACACATGGGTAAGGATTGCCCATGGTGCAGTGGTGGAGAGAGCACTGATAGATTATGTGCTGATATCGAGGAGAGTGGTGGAGAGGCTGTTGGATGTGCGGGTGTTGAGAGGGAGGGTGGAAGAGTGTCGGGCCATCTACTGGTGGAAGGTAGATTATGAGTGGAGCAAAAGTGGAAGGGCAACAAACGAGTGGAAGGAGGAAGAGAGTTAGTGAAAGTGAGTGGACTGAATGGGAGAAGTTGAGCCGAGGAGTTCAAGCAGGCGTTTAGGGAAGAATATAAGAACGTGAGAGGACAGGACCTGAGAGATGTGGAGGAAGAATGGGAGACGTTAAGGGATACGTTGCTGAGATGTGCAAAGAAAGTGTGTGGTGCGCGCCGTGTGGGCGGGTCCAGAAGGAAAGGTTGCGAGTGGTGGAACTAGGAGGTCAAAATTTCGATGGCACGGAAAAGAGGAGCGTTTGAGGAGTGGTTGCAGGTGAAGTCGATGGTGGCTTATGAAAGCTACTAAGAGAGGAGAAACGAGGTGAAACAGGTGGTAAGGAGAGCCAAAAAAGAAGCTGATGCCCGGTGAGCAGACGGTTGTGCCAGAATTTTGAGGAGAGTAAAAAGCTGTTCTGGAATGAGGTGAAGAGGGTGAGAAAGGGAGAGACCAGAAAGGAAGAAGTGGTGAAAGATGAAAATGGTCAGTTGTTGTTGGAAATTGTGATGTACGGAAGAGCTGGACCAAGTATTTTTATGAGTTGTTGAATTTCGAGGATGAAAGAGAGGCTGATATTGTTGCTGTGGGTGGTGGTGCGCGGATGCCAGTTTTGGGAGAAATACTTGTGGCGGACATTACCAGGAAAGAGGTGCAGGAAGCGGTGGAGGTGATGAAAGCAGGGAAAGCCCCTGGTTTGGATGGCGTTGCGACAGAGTGCCTGAAGGAGGGTGGAGTAACGATAGTCGAATGGTTGGTGAGGTTACTGACCTCATGTTTTGTGGCAGGCGTGGTACCGATTGGTTGACGCAGTGCCTGCATTGTTCCGCTATATAAGGGCAATGGAGATAAACATGAATGCTGCAACTCCAGAGGTATCAGTCTGTTATGTGTGGTTGGTAAGTTGTACGGGAGAGGGCTGATCAGAAAGATTAGAGACAGTACGGACTGCGTAATTGGAGAGGAACAGTGTTGTTTTAGGAGTGGTAGAGGGGGTGCGATCAGATTTTTGCAGTGAGACAGGTCTGTGAGAAGTACCTTGCCAAAGGATTGGATGTGTTCTGGGCTTTCATGTATCTGAAGGAGGCATACGACGGGATTGACAGGGAAGCGCTTCGGAGGGTGTTGCGTTTTTATGGAGTGTTTACTAGTGTTTACCAGTGTAGGAAGACAACAACAGGCCTATTGATCCA
>SDVV010026464.1:0-12255 GCA_016164225.1 Gammarus roeselii | reverse complement strand
AGAGAGAGAGAGAGAGACAGAGAGAGAGAGAGAGAGAGAGAGAGAGAGAGAGAGAGAGAGAGAGAGAGAGAGAGAGAGAGAGAGAGAGAGAGAGAGAGAGAGAGAGAGAGAGAGAGAGAGAGAGAGAGAGAGAGAGAGAGAGAGAGACAGAGAGAGAGAGAGAGAAATTGAAGGTCACCAAATCTCCAGGTCCAGACCAAATTCATCCCAGAATTCTAGAAGAGACTAGAAACGAAATAGCCGAACATTTATCAATCATTTTTACCCAAGCTTTCACAAATGGCACCTGCCCCCCTGACTGGAATGAGGCCAAAGTTACCCAATTAAAAAAAATGGGACATAAAATGTCCCGGCAACTACTGTCTAATTAGTCTCACCTCAGTCTTAGGCAAGTTGATGGAAAGTTTGATAAAGAATACAATTACAGAATTCTTAGAATAACACAAATTGATTGGCGACTCCCAGCATGGCGTCAGACACAACCGTTCCTGTCTTACGAATCTGCTACTCTTTTACATATGAATAGTCGAAATCCAAGACACAAAATCTCCAATCGATATCATATACCTTGACTTTCAAAAGACATTTGACAAAGTCCCCCACAAGCGCTTAATTAGTAAATTGCACATCATCGGTGTTCGAGTCGAGCTTAACAGTTGGATAAAATGCTGGCTTACGGACAGACGGCAGTGAGTTGTACTAAACGGAGCTTCCTTTCCCTGGGGTAATGTTACATGCGGCGTGCCTCAAAGATCTGTGTTGAGGCCAGTTCTCTTTATAATATTCATTAACGATCTCGATAGCAACGTACTCTCAAACATAAGCAAGTTTGCAGACGATACTAAGATCGGAGAAGAAGTGCAAACTGAACTATAGTGTCAACAGATCCAACTAGATTTGAGAAAAATGTTGACTGGTCAGAGAAGTGACAAATGAAATTTAATGTGGACAAATGCAAAGTTATGCTCATATGTCCTCATAATCCCAAGTACGAATTATCAATGTATGGAAAGAAACTCTTTCCCGTCACCGGAGAGAGAGATTTAGGTGTCATCATTAGTAACGACTTGAACAGCAGCAAGCAATGAAACAATGCTGCCAAGCGAGGCAACAAAATGCTATGTACGATGTCCCGCACTATCTCGTACAAAAAACAACACAGTGTGTTCAAGCTATTTGATGCATTTGTTGAGCCGCATCTCGAGTATTCTGTTCTATTCTGGTCTCCATTTCTTAGAAAAGACGTTAGTAAACTTGAGAAGGTTCAATTTAGAGCTATCAAACTCATCCCCTCGCTGCGGAATGAATCGTTCGAAGACAGGCTTCATGAACCCAATCTTTATTCGCTACAGAAACGTCGAGTCAGACGCGACATGATTCAATTGTGAAAGATTATGAAGGTTAAGAAAAACGTCGACCGAGCGAGCCTTTCCACTCTAGATTCAAACGGAGTGATTAGGAACAATGGATATAAAATCGTTGGGAAACGTTTCTCACTCGACATCACGCGCAATTTTTTTAAGTATAGAGTTGTCGATGAATGGAGCAAACTTACAGCGGAGGTTGTAAACAAAAATACAATCGAAAGGTATGAATCGCAACTCGATAAGTTCTACTACAAAAATCGCCGAAAAGTAGCTAAGACGTTCCCTTTCCTGCTGTTAAAAACAAAACAGAAATAGCACACGAAGCTCTCGTAGGCGTTCTCTATCAAAACTAACCCTCTTGCTATCAAAAGGCAACCTAGTTTGGACCAATATGCCTTTTGTCGTCTTCCTATACCTGTGAATATAGGCGGCAGTTACTTCTTGCCTCCTCTTCCACTATAGGTGCCGGTAACCATTTGCTTCCCTCACCTTATGGATGGCAGTTACTACTTGCCTCCCTCCCCCTTGTAGGTGACAGTTACCACTTGCCTCCCTCTTTCTTTATAGGTGACAGTTGCTACTTGCCTCCCTTTCCCATATAGGTGACAGTTACTACTTGCCTTCCTCCTCCCTTATAGGTGACAGTTACTTCTTGCCTCCCATCTCCCTTATAGGAGAGTTACTACTGGCCTCACTCACCTTATCGGTGACAGTTAATACTTGCCTCCCTCCCCCTTATAGGTGACAGTTACTACTTGCCTCCTTTACCCTTATAGGTGGCAAGTATACATGCCTCCCTCCTCCCTTATTGGTGACAGTTACTACTTGTCTCCCTCATCCGTAAAAGTAAGGTGACAGTAACCACTTGCCTCCCTCCTTCCATATAGGTGACAGTTACTTCTTGCCACCCTCTCAGATATAGGTGACAGTTACTACTTGCCTCCCTCTCCCCTATGATCGAGTTGCTATTTGCCTCCCTCTCCCTTATATATGACAGTTAATGCTTGCCTCCCACTCCCTTATAGATGCCAGTTACAACTTGCCTCCCTCTCTCATATAGATGACAGTTACTACTTGCCTTCCTCTCACCTATAGGTGACAGTTAGCACAGAATAAATGGAATGCTTTCTACCTGCCGTCTTCAACAGGTAGATGAAAATGTGTCGATTCCACAAACTCGGCTGAGTATTATCAACACTATTATTATTCCTAATTTTCTGAGTGCCACGTCTCAGCGTAGTTAATTGTGAATTCATCAGTTACGACTTCCTCCCACGCGCGGGTGACAGATTTTTTCTCCTAACAAAAAACAGCAGCTGCGGGAATTCCAGCATATACTTCACAATTACCTTGTGAATCGTAGCAATGATAGTTGTCGGTCAATTGAAATTTTAGAAGCATTTAATTTGTTCTGAACGGGTACCGGTTATCGCATTCTTGCTTGTTAGTTTCTACATGTAGTCACAATAAATGGAAAAAACAAGACATGGATGAACTTTTCTTCTTCGACAAACATAAACTAGTCGCAGTTTTGTTATCTGCTCCTAACGTCTCTAATTCCCCTCAACTTTCTGTCGCTGGCCCATTCCATGATACACGTATTCCTCAACATTATTCTGCCCATTGCCATACAGCACGACTTAATTTCCCACCATAAGCACAATATTTATTTATGCTAATGTTTATTCTGTCGCTATTATCGCATTCACTTACAAAATTACTGAAAATACGACACACTCTCCATCTCTGTTGCTAATGCCGCATTCACTTATCATTTCTCTGATAATACGACATACTCTCCTACTCTGTCGCATATACCGCACTCACTTATAATACTACTGATAATACGACACACTCTCCTACTCTGTGGCTAATACCGCATCCAATTATAATATTACCGATAGCAAGACACACTCTCCTACTTTGTCGCTAATACCACATCCAATCATAATATTACTGATAATACGACACACTCACCTATCCGTCGCTAATTCCGCATTCACCTATAATATTACCGATAGTAGAACACACTCTCCTACTCTGTCGCTAATGCCGCATCCACTTATAATATTACTGATAACACGACACACTTTCCTACTCTGTCGCTAATACCGCATCCACTTATAATATTACTGATAATACGACATACTCTCCAACTCTGTCGAATACCGCACTCACAATTAATACTACTGATAATACGACATACTCTCCTCTCTGTCGCTAATACCGCATCCAATTATAATATTACCGATAGTAAGACACACTCTCCTACTTTGTCGCTAATACCGCATCCAATTATAATATTACTGATAATACGACGCACTCTCCTACTCTGTCACAAATACCGCATTCACTTATAATGTTACTGATAATACGACACACTTTCCTTCCACGTCACTAATACCGCATCCACTTATAAAATTACTGATAATCCGACACACTCATACTATGTCGCAAATATCGCATCCACTTATAATATTACCGATAATACGACACACTCTCCTACTCGGTCGCAAATACCGCATTCACTTATAATATTACTGATAATACGACATACTGTACTCTCCTACTCTGTCGCTACTACCGCATTCACTTATAATATTACTGATAATACGGCAAACTATCCTACTATTTCGCTTATACCGCATCCACTTATAATATTACCGATAATACGACAGACTCTTCTACTCTGTCGCTAATACCGCACCCAATTATGGAATTACTGATAATACGACACACTCTCCTACTCTGTCGCTAATACCGCATCCACTTTTAATAATACTGATAATACGACGCACTCTCCTTTTTCTGTCGCTGATACCGCATCCACTTATAATATTACTGATAATACGACACACTCTCCCACTCTGTCGCTAATACCGCATTCACTTATAATATTACTGATAATACGACACACACTCTCCCACTCTGCCGCTAATAGCACATCCATTTATAATATTACTGTTAATACGAAACACTTTCCTACTCAGTTGCTAATACCGTATCCACTTTTAAAATTACTGTTAAATAATTTAAGGATTTAAATGATTTAAAATTTATTCAGGTATAATGACATGTTGACAAAATAACAGAAACATCAGAATACACAGATAATACGTACAAAGTCTTCGTCAGCGTGAGCTCTTCTGAAGACAACATTTGCTACCTGGGTGAATTTAATATTAACTTAAAACTAGGGTTGAAGAGTAACGACCAACCGATGGACATTGTTGGAGGACATCCTCTACTCTCCACTTTTTAATATGTCGAGACAGATGCAAGCATTACATTAGATCATTAATTTCAAGAAAAATAAGCAGAGTAAGTCTGATCACCGACGTTTACTTTATCATGACTATTTACTGTTTCAGCTGTCATTTACTTAGCTTGAGAGGAGAAAATGTCCGACCTGAGGTTGTCTATTACATTACTCACACATTGTTTGGCGTACGATGGCACCAATTTGAAACTAAATGCATAGTTAGCATGACAAATTAACATTTGCACACAGGAAAGAAATATTTCTATGAGTAGTTATCGATGGGTACACTAAATGGACGGATTTCTACGTGAACAAGATAATTGGAAATTTGAGCATGTGAGGCGAGATAAAATAAATACATATATATACAGAATGAAAGCATCTATAGATGAAATGTATAACACAAATAGTTGACACGGTAAATTGCATAGCAGAATTAAATTACAATTCAAGAGTTTCTGCATGCACAAGTTCAAACAGGTATACTTTTAGTTTACGTTTAAAGGCAGCAATACTTCTGCCAGTCCTTATATCTATGGTAATAGAATTCCAGGTTTTAGCAGCTTTGTATTTTAAAAATAGTTGGGACTGTGTTGACGAATTTCGGGGAATTTGCAAATCCGCATTGTTGCGAAGATCATACATAGGATTATTTCTAATGAAAAAAACTGTTATCAATGTATGTTGAACATTCAAAGCTTTGTAGACAAACACTGCAGCGGAAAAGTTAATGATTTGACACAGTGGGAGAATGTTCCATTGACAAAAAAGAGGCAACGTGTGGTCCCGTCTGCTAGCATGCGATAGTGTTCTGATGACACGCTTTTGACTAAGAACGATAGGTCTTAAGTTTGTTTTGTAGGTAGACGCATACACGTTAACACAATACGTCAGAAAAGGATGAATAAGGCTATAGTACAAAAGCCTTTTAGCATGAGTCGTAAGACAATTTATAATTTTGTATAGGATGGCAACAAATGAGACGTGATATTTCCAGTTAAGTCTCTGATCAACGATAACACCGAGAAACTTTGTTTCTGCTACATATGCCACCTGTTGACCGTTCAATTCGACTTGTGTGTTAGGAATAGGTATCATCCTCCTGGAAAATATCATGACCTGCGTCTTGTCAGCATTAAGCGTCAGCTTGTTGGATGTGAGCCACTTTGAAATGTGAACCAATTGATTATTCATATTAGTAATAGTATCATTGAGGTTTTTACCGGTCGAATAGACTGTAGTATCATCTGCAAAAAGTACAAAGGGTAACCTGTTGCTAGTGTTTATAATGTCATCAATATATATAAGGAAGAGCAAAGGTCCCAGGATCGACCCTTGCGGAACTCCTATATTTAATGTACTGGCAGATTATGATTGTTTATTCCAAGTCACTAGGTGTTTTCTATCAAGAAGATAACTTTTTATCCAACTCTTATCGATGGAACTAACTCCATAATGCTGTAATTTTGCAACTAAAATCTCTTGATTTACGCAATCGAAAGCTTTGCTAAGATCTATAAAAGTTGCAACGGTGACTTTACCACTGTCAAACCCATCAACAACGTCTCCAGCAAATTTTAATAGAGCATGCTCTGTATTCCTGAAAGCTCGAAAACCAAATTGATTTTGGCTAAGTAGGTTATTTGAGACAAAATGAGTATATAGTCTAGCATAAAATATTTTTTCATAAACTTTGCTTAAGACGGGCAGGACTGATATTGGGCGATCATTTTTTGGGTCTGTTTTGCTCTTATTTTTATATATTGGACTAATTTTAGCGATTTTGAGTGCATCAGGAAAGACTCCTTGCACGAGAGACTTATTGATAAGTTGTGGAGGTACAATAGTCCCAGACATAGTTTTAATTACATTGGTTGGGATGTTATCCCAGCCAGTGCTGCAACTATTTTTTTAAATCATTAATGATTGATTTAACTTCGTTTGAGTCGGTAGGGTTAAAAATTGGCTGTTCAGGAATAGCATTCCCTAAATAATGTTCACAAGAGATGTTGTTTCTGATAATTGATTTACTTAGAGTATTGTGAATACTATTGAAGTAATTATTGAAAGCATTTGAAATCGTTTGAGGATCAGTGATGACTTCGTCATCAATGATAATTGAATCCGAATTACTCTGTTTGATTTTTCCTAGAAGGTTACTTATGATTTTTCAGACTTTTTTGCTATTTCCTTGAGAGGTCTCTATTAAATTTTGGCTATAGTTTTCACGGGCAATATTTGTCAGTTTAGTGAATGCATTTTTGTATCGTTTAAATTCATCTCTACGAGTGATGGGATGCATTTTGTATCTACGGTACAGTTTGTCCTTCTCTTTTTGTGAGGCAAGTAAACCAGGTGTCATCCACGGATTCTTAGCTTGTTTGTAGCTGAGCTCTTTAGTTGTAAGCGGAAAATGCACCTCGAACAGGAACTGTGTGAAAGCATCGTTTGAGTTTACTGTGGATAGTATCTCATTAAAGTCGTACGCTCCCAGCGCCTCTTTAAAGCTTTGAATGTTATGGTCGCTATATTTACGATAGGTAATTAAAGTCGGATTACTGGGTTCGTAAGAATTTGGTTTCAGAATGAAAATTGGGTAATGGTCGGAGACATCGGAACTGATCGCAGCTGCACGTGTTACTTTATTAACATCGTTGGTGAAAATGTTATCTATTAATGTTGCGGATCCAACAGCTGTACGCGTTGGTTTAGTAATTAATGGGTACAGACCATGTGGAAGGAAATTATTACAATAGTCAGCAACTAAATTCGAACTATGATACTGAAGCAGATTTACGTTGAAGTCACCCATAATAAACACTTTATTATGGGCTAAGTCGATGCCACTGATAAATTCATTCATCTCCAGCGAGAAACTTTCTACCGATATTTCAGAGGCTCTACGGTGAACCATACCTATTGTATTAACTTCGTTATCACAATAAATGTCGACAGAAAGAGTCTCAATTCCTGGCCTGATGAAAGAGAGTACAGGTCTCGGTACAACAGCTAGCCTGTTTTTTATAAATAAACAAACGCCTCCCTTATAACTCCTATTATTGTTTGTATACAAATTGTAACCTGATAAATTATATAAGTCCTCTAATTCATTTGTCAAGTTGGTTTCACAGAGTCAAAGCACAGTAGGTGCAAAATGGTCTGTTATATTGATTTGAAGGCTATGAAAGTTCTCTTTCAAACTTGCAACATTTAATGCCATGCAGGTGAAATTATTTCTTAATGAAATTGTATGGGGAGGGAGATCAGCACCAGAAATTGTTTGACACTCCGGAATATTCATCCTCATTTGTAAATCTGGATCGATTGCGTGGAGAACATCGTTAAAATTATTTTCAATTTCATGCATAGCACGATCAAAGAAATCAATATTGTTTACTTATTCCTCCATTTAGAGTTTTGAGCAGTTAATAGAGAAGTTCGGGGGGCTGCTTGTTCATTTACAAATATGTTGTTTTTAAATTATGTTACCGTCATTTCCTGACACGAGAAAAATACAATGTTGAAGAACACACACCAATTTACAATATTTGATGACATATAATGGAGAATATCGACTGAAAGAAAGTTGCTGATGATGTTTTCTACAGTCATATTCAAGTACGGTAAAAGTGAGATAACATACCGTATGCTTTTTTTGTGCAAATGCAACAAGTCGAGCATGACACTCAATGCAAGAGTTGGACTGGAGTAATGATATTGTAGATCTAAAAAAAAAATTAATCATGGAAGCCTGCCACCAATGAACAATTGTTTGATAGTCATCAATACAGTCATTACTAATAGCTGCTTTAGACAAAAGGAAGCTGCTCGGGACTGGATGAGTCATAACTCCTCTTCTCCATACACGTGTGTCCGGATATTTATACGTGAACTGCGTCGGGGTTTATTGAGCAATTCATTTGTACAATTGTCACTACTAAGCCGTGATGGCGATTGCCGTCCCGAGATGGTGTATTCGCTCTTTTCACCATTTCCACTGTCGACTGTTGAAGTCTGCGGCAGCCGGCTGTTGGGGTGACATACTTCGCCACCGGCCCATTTCCCTTTGACGAGGTTGGCTCCGCTGTTCATCAACTGGTTATCCAACTTAGGAAGTACCTCTGCCACAGCGACCGCAGGCGACTGGACTCGATGATCTACGTGTTGATGTTGTTTGACCACTTGTTCAGAATTTGTGGCCAGTTTTTGATTGTTGTAGTTTGGATGCTGGGTGGTGAGTTGCCGCACAGGAGACTGATGTTTATGTTGCGGGTCGCTTGCATTGTTGGTCGTGTTACTGTTAATCCGATATACTCTCATACTCTGTCGCTAATATCGCATCCACTTATAATATTACTGATAATACGACACACACTCCTACTCTGTCGGTGAAACCGCATCCACCCATAATGTTACTTATAATACGACACACTCTCCTACTCAGTCGCTAATACCGCATCCACTCATAAGATTACTGATAATACGAGACACTCGTTCTACGACTGGCATATATCACCACCAACAGAGCCTTATATAACATCTTAACCAGCATTTCCTACCTTGGGATACAACCATTGCACTTACAAGGTTTAAAGATTGCAAGTGGTGCTACTTCGTTGACTATAAAGATTGCGAGTGGTGCTACTTCGTTGACTATAAAGATTGCAAGTGGTGCTACTTCGTTGACTAAAGATTTCATGTGATACTACTTTGTTGACTAAACATTGCACGTGGTTCTACTTCGTTATCTAAATATTGCATGTGGTGCTACTTCGTTGACTAAAGATTACTCGTGGTTCTACTTCGTTGTCTAAAGATTGCATGTGGTGTTACTTCGTTGTCTAAAGATTGCATGTGGTGCTACTTCGTTGTCTAAAGAATAATGTGATGCTACTTTTGTTGTCTAAAGATTGCATGTGGAGCTCCTTCGTCGTCTAATGATTGCATGTGCATCTACTGCGTTGTCTCAAGATTGTTTGTGGTGCTACTTCGTTGTCTAAAGATTGCATCTGGTCTGGTATTATTTCGTTGTCTAAAGATTGCATGTTGTGCTACTTCGTTGTCCAAAGATTGCATGCGGTGCTACTTCGTTGTCTGAAGAATAATGTGGTGCTACTTTGTTGTCTAAAGATTGCATGTGTTGCTGCTTCGTTGCCTGAAGATTGCATGTGGTTCTACTTCGTTGTCAAAAGATTGCATGTGGTGCTACTTCGTTGTCAAAAGATTGCATGTGGTGCTACTTCGATGTTCAAAGGGCGCTTGTGGTGCTACTTCGTAGTCTAAAGGTTGTATTTGGTGCTACTTCGTTGTCTAAAGACTGCGTGTAGTGCTACTTCGTTATCTAAAGAATGCATGTGGTGAAACTTCGTGGGCTGTCAAGGTCGACGCATAAAGGAATGCCACATCGACCGAACCTCTGATTATTACTGCCACCGGACCGGGCCTGTCCTAATTGGGATGCCCCTTATATCCTTATGCGCCTGACTAGTTACGGCCCAGCCCAAACCTGGAGGCCTCTCGCTCGTTTCCGTACCCCATTAATGCTACCCGAGCCCTATTCTTAATGCTACCACATCGACCACGGCCCCAGTACCAGACTGTGGGACACTAGCACAAAGTCTAAGGCTGTCCCATCGGCTCATTGACCCATCATTGCCCTAACAAGACATGTGTCCGCCCCAGCCTGTATTTTTGTTTGCATAGTTTACGCTTATATAGCGGGTTGCCTCGAAGCAGCCACCAGATAGCCTTTTTTACCCACGGCGTTTATGTCCTGGCCTTTTACAAGTTAAGAGGCGGCTCGGAACGTCTCACTTGGGGTCAGGTAGGTTCGAACATACAACCTACAGCTCCCACTGGACGTCTGTTGTGAGGAGTGCCCGACACGCTACCCACTCGGTCACTCCAGCCACCTAACGTGCATTGGCGATATGCCAGGTTCGGCCGTTCCTCCTGAATTAGTATACGGGGATGCATTATGCAGTAAGCATGGATCACGGGGATTCTACAAGGTGTCAATCTGGCCAAAATACTGCTGAGATATTCAAAATAGTATTGCTCCAAACTACGAGTGTAGTAATGTGTATACTAATTGCGAACATTTCGCGCCCTGCAGGTCTTTGTCGCTGTCCTACGCGTTCACGTCATGCATTTCGTGGCCTCTTTTCAGTAACCAGTAGGAGCAGCTGTTTCTCAACCGAGAACATGTCGCTAGACATTAGGTTGCCGTTGCTCATTTTTCGTAAAAAATTTCACCGCTCTAACTAATATTTCATGACACGTACGACGTAAATGTAATATCTGGGGCCTAGTATAATTCATTCGGAAGCATATGACCCCATTTGCATCTGACTGCATGTGATATATGCGAAATATAAGCAAACCCGTCACAAGAATGCATACGCATATGCACCGTTCATTTAACGATGATGTTCGTAATGTCATGCATAAGGTCGCTTCAGCGTATACGTTGTGCCCTTTAGTAATTGCCCGTATCAATTGTCACTACTGTTATTACTTGGTGTTATTTGACAGTTTTTTCGGAGATCAGCACCCACATCAAAAGCATTTCAGGAGGGTGTGAGGGTCACCAAGGGTGGGGAGTACAGACATCAAAAGTATTTCAGGAAGGTGGGAGGGTCACCAAGGTTGGGGAGCGCTCACATCAAAAGCATTTCAGGATGGAGGGAGGGTCACCAAGTGAGGGAAGCACACACAACAAAAGCAATATAGGAGAGTGGGAGGGTCCCCAAGCGAGGGGAGCACACATATCAAAAGCATTTCAGGAGGGTGAGAGTGTCACCAAGGGAGTGTAGCACACACACTAAAGCATTTCAGGAGGGTGGGAGGGTCATCCAGGGAGGGGAGCACAAACATCAAAAGCATTTCAAGAAGGTGGGAGGGTCACCAAGGGAGGGGAGCACAAACATCAAAAGCATTTCAAGAGGTTGGGATGGTCACCAAGGGAGGGGAGCACACACATCAAAAACATTTCAGGAATGTGGGGAGGTCACCAAGGGAGAGGAGCATCCACAACAAAATCATCTCAGGAGGGTGGGAGGGTCACTAAGGGAGGGGAGCACAAACGTCACAAGCTTTTTAGGAGGGTGGGAGGGTTACCATGGGAGGGAAGCACAAACATCATAAGCATTTCAAGAGGGTGAGAGGTTCAGCAAGGGAGGGGAGCACACACATCAAAATAATTTCAGGAGGGTGGGAAGGTCACAGAGGAAGGGGAGCACCTACATCAAAAGCATTTCAGGAGGGTGGAAGGGTCTCCTAGGGAGGGGATCACAAACATCAAAAGCATTTCAAAAGGGTGGGAGGGTCATCCAGGAAGGGGAGCACAAACATCGACTACATTTCAGGAGGGTGGGAGGGTCAGCAAGTGAGGGGAGCGGTCACATCATAAGCATTTCAGGAGTGTGGGAGGATCACCACGGGAGCGGAGCACACACACTAAAGCATTTCAGGAGGGTGGGAGGATCACCACGGGAGCGGAGCACACACACTAAAGCATTTCAGGAGTGTGGGAGGATCACCACGGGAGCGGAGCACACACACTAAAGCATTTCAGGAGTGTGGGAGGATCACCACGGGAGCGGAGCACACACACTAAAGCATTTC
>SDVV010026462.1:0-12255 GCA_016164225.1 Gammarus roeselii | reverse complement strand
AGTGCAGCGCAGTGACGAGTGCAGCGCAGTGACGAGTGCAGCGCAGTTACGAGTGCAGCGCAGTGACGAGTGCAGCGCAGTGACGAGTGCAGCGCAGTTACGAGTGCAGCGCAGTGACGAGAGCAGCGCAGTGATTAGTGCAGCGCAGTGACGAGTGCAGCGCAGTGACGAGTGTGGCGCAGTGACGAGTGCAGCGCAGTCATGAGTGCAGCGCAGTGACGAGTGCAGCGCAGTGACGAGTGCAGCGCAGTGACGAGTGTGGCGCAGGGACGAGTGCAGCGCAGTGATGATTGCAGCGCAGTGACGAGTGCAGTGCAGTAACGAGTGCAGCGCAGTGACGAGTGCAGCGCAGTGACGAGTGCAGCGCAGTGACGAGTGCAGCGCAGTGACGAGTGCAGCGCAGTGACGAGTGCAGCGCAATCATGAGTGCAGCGCAGTGACGAGGGCAGCGCAGTGACGAGTGCAACGCAATCATGAGTGCAGCGCAGTGTCGAGTGCAGCGCAGTGGTGAGTGCAACACAGTGACGAAAGCAGCAGTGACGAGAGCAGCAGTGACGTCTGCAGCGCAGGGACGAGTGCAGCACACGGACGAATGCAGCACATGTATGAGTGCAGCGCTTGGATGAGTGTAGCACAAATAGGAGTGTTGCTCTAAAATTTTGTCATCAATCCTTCGGTGCCCAGCATACTACCACAAAACCCAACACTGCCATTTCTAGGAGACGATTAAAAAACGTCCACCTTAAATAACACCATCGTAAAAGAACGTCAACCTTATAGCCACACCCTTGTTTATAGTGAAATCCATCAGATTTAACCATATATTGGATCAACGTAATGAAGCTCAACTTATGTAGTCTCAAAATATGTACACCAAGTCATAATAAGCTCAATTAATATAACATCAACTATTAATAAACACCAACTAATCCAGTGTCAATTATGTTTATCATCCAATCATATAAAAAAAAGCTCTGATATCAAACTGATAAAACTCAACTGAAAAAGCATCAACCAGAATACCGTCCATCCATTGGATTTAATATTTATGGCGCCAATCAAAAACAGTGCACATTTGACTAACGTCAACTCTATCCAACATGAAATTATTTTCAAAAACTGATATTACATCAAATTATATTGTCTCAATTTATTTTGTTACAATATTTTTAATATGCCAGGCAAAAATCAATGAAAGCATCAGACAGATGTTCCAAACATTATTTGCATGAAGGCAAAATACGTAAATCTGAAATAGCGTCAACCAAAATAGCGTGCGCCCAAATTTTTTCCATTCGAAAGAAGCTCAACCTTCATTCGCTTCAAGTTATATTCCGTCAAACATGTGGGCGGAGAATTCAAACATTGGGCGGGAAATGTCCAGCATGTGGGCGGAGCATAAAATTCTGACGTCATACCAGTGTCAAACTCAGGTTGGCAAATTAGTGGTCGACGACAGTTGCAGGCTCAACAGAGAGATGATGGTGCTTTCCCTGACTAGCCTAGCTAACCAACACCAACTAGGTAGGTTGGGAAGCTATTCTTGTCCTGTCTATGGTAAGGGAAGCTGCGTTCCCCCGGGATCCTGAGCAAATTCAACCCAACGCATGGGAACAGCACTCGTTACAGTCTGCCTGATGACACTGACTTCAATCGACGACATTCCTTTTACAAATTCATTTCAGGTTGTTCTGGTATTTTTTGCGGTTCTCACGAGTTTACAGCAGGTACAAGGTGTTAGTTTCTTCAGAGAACCCATCCTCGGCTTATTGCTGAAGCTGCATTGCTCTTTCCAGTTTTTAATAAGGTACTGTTCAGTACTTATATGAAAAAGAAATAGCTTAGAAAGCTTCCTATAGCTTGTATCCACTTCATACGCGTTAGCAATATTGTTTCTAATTTGATAAGTGTGATCTTTGACCCTCGGCATATTGATGTTGTGAAGTAATAATCCCAAAATTCTCGTTTAGCTTACAAATATTTTATATAATCAATAATTTTGCGTGTTATGAACATTTTTTTAACGATTATATTGAGAATTTTCAGATATCTTGCACATTTAGCTATGAATGTGACAATCTGGCATTCGTTCATTTGGACAACTGTGTCAAATCACCATGGTTTCATTTACAAAGCGAATTACACCAGATCACTTCAGAACCAGTCGTGATAATGGTTTTTACTCAGAAACTATCACTCAATTAGCAAAGAGACAATAGAAGCGTAATCACCTATTTTTCCGTCAGTATATCAGTATACAAAAGAACAGCTGATTGCCGGACTGGAGCTCCAACTATTATTCATTTAGAGCTAAATAAATACCGATTTTACCCCTGGATATCAATTCATGCCTTCATTGACCAAATACGATTCCATTTGGATTTTTAAGAAGCCCAACTTCCCACGTTACAACAACGTGGGAAGTTAAATAGGTACGAGTTAAATTATCCCCGTGAAAAGCGGTAGTGGAACAAACCAATCGCGTCACAGCGATTCTGTCCCATTGCTATAGCTCAGCGCCCTATATAAGCTATATGATGCATTTACTTCAGAGTCCTATGCAGTGGGAGTAAATCCTTTGAAGGCACCAATAAAAAATTCTATTCTGTGTACAGACTCAAGCTATATTTTGAAAATACTATTGAATCTTGTTCGATACCTCCGTTTCGCTAGTATAACATAACTATATGAATAATATGAAAAACACATTGTCTTGAACTTTACTAATTCAGCAACGGATAACAAAAATTTCACCGAGCTGTTATCCGGTGCATAAAAGCCGGCGAAGTTCCCGAATGCTCCAACAGCATAAAGACACAATTACTTGAGACATTTTTTTATTGCACACCTAAACAAAAGTCATCAATGGCAAAACATTAGGAAAATAATTGTAGAATTTTCAATGAAACTTTAGAATCTAAAGTTCGGTAATAATCTAATTTGCCTTTCTTGAAAAAAACAATCGTGACATAATTCTTATTCGTAAATGTGAGAAAAAAATTAATTTGTTCATACTATTCTTCTTTGGTCTCGTTATGTGTCCCTCATGCTCTACAACTCCATTCCTTATACCATTTGTTTGCCGGCCACGAGACATGATGTTTTTTTCCTTTATTAAACATAACGTACGGAAGTACTGTGGAGATTTCATGCCATCAAAGGCATGCAGCTCTAAAGACACAGGCCTGAACTCTCCTTCAGTGACGTCATGTCAGTGAGTACTTATAGTTCCTCTGGTTGGGTGTTCTTCACACAGAAAATTGGCTCCATGATTACGTTCAATTTGGTATTGCTTGATACAATATTAGTATAGCCGATTGTGTTTGCTGCACTATTGTTTTTACGTAAGTGATCCGTTAACTATTTCAGGCCCAAAGAGTTTCAACAACCTACCAACGGGCATTCAGAATTGTGCAACCGTATCTTCTTGCACGCAGAAATGTACCACTCTAATGCTTGCCCTCAGGTAGGGACAGGCAGTGTCAAACAACTGATGACGATTACCGCGAAGCTGGTAACGTAAAACTACATTTTACAGCTCGCTCAGAGCATCAGCACTATCAACCTGTTAACACGGTATACATTACCTCACATACCGTGTTCCTCTGATCTCTCTTCGTATCTGTCTTCGAACAAATGGTAGCTGTCAATTCAAACACGGTTGCACTGTTGCCGAATCCTGCAATTTCACCTCAATGAGCTCTGTCCCTATTGGCTTCGCTTTGTTCTGGCTCTAAAGTAAATTATCTTTGCCTAGAGGACAAACGAGCATCGGATAGTGTAACTTCATTGAACCATCCCTGCATTGAACAGTTTTTTTTTCTGCTCCGTTTTAGCCACGATGGTGAAATTTATAGTGAGATTCATTATCACTTCTTTCGTATTTCCGCAAATCAAGAAATTTAACGTCACGTATAACGACAGGGATCTCCTCGCTCATCGTCGCTGTAATATGCTCGGCCTGGATCACACGTGCGTGTATGAGGCCCTGTAACACACCCACACATAACCAGACAACCATGTCTACCCAACGAATCAGGCAGATAATCAACCAATTTCGTCATTAAAACATAACGTATTATCGCGATGGTATGTGTCATCAGGATGGACCGCCTATTTATTATGTATTTTAAATATACTTGATTATTTCTCCGGTTTCTCGTCATGCTTCGGAAAAGCTAATACTTATTCTCAGCTAAAGTGAAATGTTTGCTAACGGTCACTCACGGGTTCATTTACTCGGTTACACCTTGCGATGAACGCCACACGGTCCTGACCCATCATCATATCTATTTTAAATTTGTGTACCCATCATCAAATGTACTTTAAGTTTGTATCCATCCTCATTTGAAACTTAATTGTGTGTATATCTATGTATAGACTTATGACGGTACAATAATACCAGTCCGTCTGTATGTGAACTCCCCAACTCACATATGCCTATCCATACACAAAGATCATTGGACACTTGTACGTGGCGGCCAAACATTACACGCACTTCAGACTGATTGCGCATATTTATGTATTTACTTTATTGTTCAATAGTCATTCTACGCGTATTTGTGCTCATTGAAGTACTGTTTTATACGTAATCTAGATATATATGTTTCTCTGTGAATAAGTATGCACTCTGTTACTGTGCCACAAAAATATCACATCGGTCTGGTATGAATGCATACAAATGTATATCTATTTCTTTCATGTTTGTCTGTTATGCCAGTGATTCTCTAACTCACATAGACCCACCCATACCTTCGTAATCTTTGCTATTCAATTAATTAGCATGTATGTCTGAATAATAGAATTCACACTAATTACTATGCAAAAGATTCCACTGTAAAATGTACTAAGCCTTTCATCATCAGGATATAATGCCTACTTATTGTGCAGTTCAAACCTACCTTGACAGCTTTTTCGTCGTGACACGTTAAAGAGCTTATTGTTCCACGATAAAAACACACCACTCGTGTTCGAAAAAACATCTTAAATTTGATTTTATATTATATTAATAATACTTTCTCCGTTTTTTTTCTGAGACTCTCTGTCTCACACAGACCCATTCATTAATTGTTATATGAAAGATCCCAATGTCAGATCGTAACACCTTATGTCAACAGGATGCAGTGCATATTTGTTGTGTTCATCAAAACTTACCATGAAAGCTCTTTCGTCATGACATGTTTAAACAATTGTCATGTTCGTATGTCCAGCGAGGATAGAAAGATGGTTCCCTACCGCTCGCGCACAGCTCCAATTACTTAGTTACAAGTTTTTAGATTGTCATTTTTCCTATTTTGGGTTTACTATGTATAAATGTATTATTTCAAAAGAAGAACATACAATCTGTGTATCAATAAACTTTTTATCTGTGTATCAATAAACTTTTTATTTATTTATTTAATATTTTATTATGAGGCTGAGTTTGTTCAGAATCTTAGGAAAAAAACATATATTAGTAGCTATAATCTCCCGCAAAACGCAAATCTCTACTGATTTTTGCTCGTCCTCTTTCACGTGGAGGCGTCTACGCTTACGAAAAACGCATATGGGACAATGTGATGGTTATGAAGTATATAATTACATAGTGTGTCCGACTCAGTCCCTATATTGCTTGGATGTTGTTATTTAGGTCAAGACAATTACTCTTGTGGTCATGTAAATGACTTTAGGTACAGAGAGAACTCCCGGGAGGGGGAGGATAGGGGAGGAGGATAGGGTAGGTGAGTCAGGCGACTGAGATTGGGGCTCAAGGAAAACGCAAATGGGACAATGTAATAGTTAGGAGGTATGTAATGACTTTATGGGTGCGACTTAGCCCCATTATGGCTCGGACATTGTACTTGTAGGTTCAGTTAATTGCTTTTGTGGTTAATTTAATTACTATTGAGGTAGTCCAAACGTAAGTTGCCCTTAGTTTGCATGGGAAGACCTCTATCCGTCAATGTCACACAGAGATCTTATCTTGACTCGCACTTATCGGGGGATGCTGTAGGGTATACCTTTAATCACTTTGCCGCGTTCGGTAGAAGTATGGTGTACCTTCAATCACTTGTCGCTTTCAGTAGGAATAGCGTTTGTTTCATTTCGACTTGCAGTAGGGTGTACCTTTAATCACTTGGCGCATGATTGGTAGCATTATCGTTGTATTATATTTTGGACATACAGTAGGGGACCTCGGATGACTTACGGCATGCTTACGGGTTGGTTACGCAGTTGTTTAGTGCCATGACAGGCCTCTACCTGTCTCGAGATGTGCTCCTCTCGTTACGAGTTGTGACGGATTGTTACTACGTATTGTAAACGGTAGGTATATTTGTATTGTTTTTTATTGTTTTATTTGCAAGTAATGATGGTACATATTAGCATATTTGTTAGTAGAGGAGACATTTTGAACAGGATATTTTTTAATTAGTTTTATTTGGTTTTCGTTGGTGGGTTGGTTTTTCAATTATATTTATTACTGTAACCTTATATTATATATGGTATTCGTAATACCGTAGTCATAGGATATCGTTGCTCGATCGTTTTAATACGTAGATTTTGACATCTTTCTCATTATAAGTGATGACCATAGTTTATACATTGTATTTTATGGCACAAACGATATTAGTCAATTAAATCCATTTGCATAGATTAAGATAATAGTTGCAGATACGTTTCACATATTTTTCAATGCATATGTCTGTGGACAATGAGACAAGGTTAAGATACAGGATTCAAAGAAACATTCACATCGTTTTTTAAATATTTAGGGTCGGTTGCAGTTTTTTTCTCACGCATTTTCAAAACAGATTTCTATGTACAATCAAACAAATTTTAAGTTTATAATTTTAATTACATGGTTTCATAGGAATATTCACATATTATGAACAATTACAAGTTATAACATGTTCAAGTTGACGTATTTTCATTATTCCCTCTAGTGAATACGTCAGAGATGGTTTCACCCGGCTTACGCCTCTTACATGTTAAATCCATGTTTATATTAGTTTTATCTGCCAAGAAACATCGTTTCCTCTTTTTAGTGACGGTAGGTTTCTTTTCAATGGATTTTTGGGAATATCCGGATGGCCATAGACAATAGTGTAGCAGGAGTCGAGATAGTAATGTTTGTTTTCAAATTGACAGAGGCAGTTTTTAATAGTGCATACAGTTTGAAGCTGGCATGCTCGTGCGTGAATGTTGTTTACAAGTGTTTACAAGTGTTTACAAGTGTAGGAAGACAACAACAGGACTATTGGCCCAAACTAGGTTGCCTTTTGGTAGCACGAGTGTTAATTCTGGAGTAGAACGTCTAAGAGGCAAATTGGCCCAAATTAATTTGCCTTCTGGTAGCAAGAGGATTAGTTTTGAAGTAGAACGTCTAGGAGAGTATCGTGTGCCATTTGTATAGGGTGTCAAAGTGTGTGTATGATTTCTGGTTATGGATGTCTCTGTATTGTTCATGTTTTATTTTTTGACTTGTGTCTGGTAATTGATACCCATAGCAGCTGGTTTGTGCCCCTCGGACTCGAAGCTTCTGTTTGGAGCTGATGAGATATATATCTATGATACCTTTGTTAGCCGAGTGCAATTTCAATTTGCTTAATATCTATTGCATTTTTAATGCAAGGCAGGAGGCGTTGTATTGCATTTCGATTCAAGTCATGTTGCATATCTGCAATTTCTTCCTCGTATTGGGGTTGCAGTGTGTCATAAAAGAAGCTGTAAACTTTTGTATTAGCTTCTGTTTGGAGCTGATGAGATATATATCTACGTTAGCTTAGGACGCAGAGTGCAATTTCAATTGCAGAGAATTTTTATCACATTTTCAATGCAAGGCAAGAGGTGTTGTATCGCATTTCAATGCAAGTTATGTTGCATATCTCCAAATTTCATTGATTGGCATTCGAGTTAAATTTTGGAGAAGGCAAACAAACTTTTATAAGCTAAATTTTATTGGTAATAAATTGTTTATACATACATACTCGGAAATTACACGGGTTTATCATACTATACGAAAACATTATTATTCACTCCGAAAATTGACGTGAGCATCTTGACGAAACGTAGGTAATGATTTTCGAGTTCCCTCTCTTGTGTTATTTTGTCCGGCGATATCAGACCCACTCGAAGGGTTCTTGTACTATGATAAGCATTATCCCTCACCTGAAGTTGTTGACTCGTAATATCAGTGTAGGATTTAGCATCTGGGTGTTTTTTTTCTCTGATCTATTGGCTTCGAGTCTAATGCCATTAGTAGAAATTTTAGATGAACGGATACCTTATGGAGAAGTGTATGCAGCACTTGCAATCATATCCAACTAACCGAAAACTTTGTTTTTTAGTCTTCAGCGAGCTTTTTCTCGACGCATTTTTTTTATTATTATACATGCATATTTTTGACATCGAATCGTTTCAGGGTTTTTCTTACTGTTGCCAACATTACCTTGCCTCATATTTCGGCATATTTCCGGAATATACATAATTCTCCTAGCACTCAAAAGTTTGAGACCTGATTTTCTCTTCATGTTTCATTACCAACAATTTTGAAATAAATTCAGATATACATTTGATTTTATTGTATAATTTTACAATTCTTACACTCGATATCCTTTCATAACCCCATGTGATAATTCAGTTTCCTTCAACTTTAGCAGTTTTTTCTTCACTTGGCATCTCCTCGGTATCACTATCACTGTCACTGGTATCCATTCCCGCTTAAAGTACCCCACGTTTTTCCCATTTTTTTATTAGATTCCATTTCGTCTAAGGTTTCTGTGTACTCCCTCCATTTCCCCCGATTTTTATACGTTCCATGTTCAGTTGGTACTGGCATGGCTCTTTCTTTTCTGCTCGCACCCTGTTGAGCACTGTCTATATAAATACTTTTGTAACCAGGTCCAGGTTATTATGTTCTATCAATACATCGTAGCATCCTTAGAGCTTGTATTTTCTCGTCAATTTTTAAGAGTATAATATTCGAGATAATGATGTCCCTTGAGATGTTGACATAACCCGAACGTTGATCTTGATTTGCTTAATTTTATCCCCGCACTGTGAATAACACATACCCCCGCATCATCCTTTCCGGTAAGATATTTCCATTCCAAACCTGGTGACAGCTTTCTACGACAAAAGCGGACCGTTAACTAATTGAGAATCAATCTGATTCCATTTTTTATATCTACTTTAACATGAACATACACGGTTGATACCGGCATATGGCTACATATGCCGGTATATGCCGATATAATGTACGGCGTATACCCGGTTGATACCGGCACATGGCGACGTATGCCGCCATATGCTTGTATAATGTAGGTGTATTCACGGTTGATGTCGGCATAAACTGGTATAATGTAGGCGTATTCACGGTTGATGTTGGCATAGTGTAGACATGCACACACACACACACACACACACACATACATTTTTGTATGCATATACAGGATCAGTTAACATCTGTAGCATTTTTTTCCCATTAGAAAAAAATCCCTTGCTTTTGTTATAAGAAATTTAATGTGGATCAGCTTCACAGTATGATAGGTTGAAAGAATTAATCATCCTAACCTAACCTAACCTATCATATGTACGGTATTAAACATTGATATATACAATGCATAACGAATATCTCCACTTGTGTGATCTTGATTTGATACAATTCTAAATCACTTTTACATGTTATTCACACCCATCATAAAACCTAATCCAACCTTACCTAACCTGACTTTATGTATGGCACCTAATCTAACTTATGTACGGTATGCAGTTATTGATGTATACATATGAACCCTTCACACTGTTCTTTATACAATTTACAACTAATTCTTACTACTTCATGGTCACTTTCGGTCCATATTAGTTAGCAGAGAGGGCAGATTTGCAATCTTAGATGGTTTGACTGTTACAAGTATTTCATATCCGATCTATCCTCTGCAGTTTTGATTCACACTTCCAATTTTGATCTGGCAAATTTCTTCCATAATTTTATATGTAATTATATCGTTGTTTGAATAGTATAGCTATTATTATTTGATTCCAGATTTCAATTCGATACAATTCTAAATCACTTATACATTCTATTCACACCTATCAACAACCTAATCTAACCTAACCTAACCTGACCTTATGTATGGTACGCAGTTATTGATATATACATATGAGCCCTCCAAACGGTTCTTTATAAAACTACACCTAATTCTTTCTACTTCATGGTCACTCCCGGTCCATGTTAGTAAGCAGAGAGGGCAGATTTTCAACCTTAGATGGTTTGACTGTAACAAGTTTTTCATTTTAGATACATATATTCTTTGCAGTTTTGATTCACACTTCTAATTTTGATCTACCAAATTTCATCCATTATTTCATAGGTAATTATATCGTTGTTTGAATGTTATAGCTATTTTTATTTGATTCATGATTTGAGTTGATACAATTATAAATCACTGAGATAAATGTTATTCTCAACAATTGTCAATAGTTGGTCGATCCGACTCATATCATCTTCAAAGATTTATTCTTCCAAAACACGTAAAATATTTTCTTGCCACGTGAACATTCATTCATGTCTATTTGAGGATGAGCTGTCCTGCTTCGCTTGCACTCAACGTAACACTGACTTCAATCTCGGCATGCAGCTAGCTTTTATAATGCGATTGCAGACTCTTTCTTTTTGCAAAACATTAGGCCTATCATCGCTCCCCTCGGTCATCATCTGTGTATGTAGGTATGTATGTACGTGTATAGGGGTGTGTACGTAAGTGCATGTGTATGTTCAAGCGTATGTATGTGTACATGAATTGAAAAAATACAATAACAAAATTAAAATTTCAATACAATTTTAAAATTCCAAAATTCAATAAAACTTAAAAAAATTGTCGACGCCCAGGCAAAGCCAAGTCCGTCTATTGAAATAGTAACTTGGCTACAAAAGAAAGGTCCATGCAAAGATTTTTTTTTGAATTTTTAAATTGTTTAGAAAATTTAAATTTTATAATTTATTTTTTAACTCGTGTACACGAACATATGTTTGAACATACAAATGCACATACTCACACGCCCTTATACACGTACATACATACATACATACCCAGATGATGACCAAGGTGAGCGATGATTAGCCTAATGTTTTGCAAAAAAAGCCTGCAATCGCATTATAGAAGCTAGCTGCATGCCGAGATTGGAGTCAGTGTTACGCTGAGTGCAAGTGAAGCAGGACAGCTCATCCTCAAATCGACAGGAATGAATGTTCACGTGGCAAAAATAAGTTTACGTTTTTTGGAAGATGATATCTCCGAAGATGATATGAGTCGGATCGCCCAACTATTGAAAAGTGTTGTAAATAGTAGTTTACTCAGAATGGGTAAAACAATAATCAAAAGCGTGGGAGATAACATTCATATATGGATGAAGGAAAAAAAGAAAGCCGGCTTTGGGTAACTAATGTCGACGGGGTTACAGTCGTATGTAACAAAGTTCAGGGGAAGTAAGAAAGCAAATCTCGAAGTTGATATTATCCAAGTGGAAAGTCATCATGACTGTAATAAAGCTGAGGTAGTGGGAAACTGATTTTACCTAAGAACCAAAGAAAATCAGGAACGTATGCAACAATTCCTCATTGACGAAGAACAGAATGACATTGCATTTGACAAGATTCGGATAATTAAGGTTCAAGAAGAAGAAGAACTGCTTTGGTGGACTCAAGGGCACGGAACAGCCTTCGGTATTCAGAACAAAGATATGCTTGATTATATGATGAATTCTGAGAGGAAACTGAAACATCGTGATGATGGGTATGGATGTCTGTACGAACCCTGCTGTTACAAAAAAATATATACAGTACTGGAAAAATTATTATGGATTTTTGAGATTTCCAGTATTTTTACATAAGAAGGTGAAATAAACACAATGTATGTAATGATAGATGATTTATTTCGTATTATTTATGCAGAACGAGTATTTCAGTAGTAAATTTGATCTCCTTTAGCAGGTTTCTAGTGATATCTGGCAATAATTAGCTGTCGGTCTATGGCAATGATCAATTCCATCACGTGGTCCACATGCTGCAGCCCCACGTTTCGCTCAGTTCTAGTTCAGCTGTGGTCGGTGTAAGGTGTTTTTTGTGTTCTGATGACTTTCTAAGTGAATCTATGATGTAGTCGTTTAATTTTCATGTAGTAAATTTCATTTGAGGTGTAAATAATGTCTTTTTTCAATTCCAGGTCGAGATGGGTAAAGGGAAAGATATTAGTCCCCATAAAATTGGACAAATAG
>SDVV010026461.1:0-12255 GCA_016164225.1 Gammarus roeselii | reverse complement strand
CCATACAGCAAAATCGGTGAAGAAATGGTGTGCCGATAATGGTGTTGAATTGCTTCCGTGGGCAGGAAATTCACCAGACATGAACCCCATTGAGAGTTTGTGGTGTCTGTTGAAGAATGAAATACATGAAGTCCCCATTGCAACCAAAAAACAGCTTATTGAACGCCTCATAAAAGTTTGGTTCCATTCTGACAGAATCAAGGATTTGTGCATGACACTAATTCGTGGCATGCCTAAACGGGTACAAGCCCTTAAGTCTGCTAAAGGAGGGCAAACAGACTACTGAAATACTCGTTCTGCATAAATAATATGAAATAAATCATATATCAATACATAAATTGTGTTTATTTCACCTTTTTATGTAAAAATACCGAAAATCTAAAAAATCCATAATAATTTTTCCAGTACTGTATTCGTATCTTGCAATCTGTATCCAGCACGCAGGATCCAGCTACACCTCCCCCTAGAACCTGTACTCGGGCTGTTTTAGACACCCCAGGACAGGCCGAAGCGTGTGGGTGCTGGTCAGATCAGATTGTGTGAATCGGCTTCACGGGTCCAACATCCTACTCTATTCTCTACTGAGTGTGGCTGTTCGTGATGGAGCGGGGGCCAGCACAATCGATCTGGCTGTGCACATGTGAGCGGGCAGCAACATGAGGCGCAAGGGTGGTTTCATCCAGTCCGAGCCCCTCACCAGTCTCCGGGGTGACTCGTCGTACTGCGTCCACATCGACCCGACATTCATCTGTGGACATAAGTTTCATCGAGATCAGAGTGGACCTGGGAGATTGGCAGTTTACAAAATCATTTAATGGGTACAAATAAGGTCGCGCAGGCGAAGGGTATGGGGCAGGGTACAGTCTGGGTGTCATGTGAGAGGAAGGACAATTTGGTGGAAAAATCGTGTCGTGCAGCCTGCGCCGCCTACAATACTTTATTGATAGGTAACTACCTATAACCAATACCAATAGTGTCGCCACTAACGTCACACTCCAGACGCTATATTTGTGGCGTTCTGTGTGAACGGACGTAAGCACATCAACTATATCCGCCGTGCTATTCATGGTAATTTGACATTTGAGAGTTCCCTCAGGATGCTGTCTAGTATTGGCATCGGCCCCGAAGTTGGCAGCCGGATGTGGGGAATGAAAATCGGGTCTAGCCTCCTGTTTGTCATGATGATGAACTCATGATGCACAGTGGACACACCGAAAGATGGTGCTGTTAACGAACATGGGGCGTGTAATACATAAGCGCCTTTCAACTCTACATATTCTGGTTTGAAACTCTTATCATGACAGTCCAGCATTGCCCATTCCGGTCGAGGTATGAACAAATAATAATTCCGACCCATCTGTCGAGTTAAAACGCGAGTAAGGTTTATGCGCTCCATCCTACAATGAAGCTGTGAGATATTTAACAAGCTCTCTACTGAACAAGAAGGGTTTGCCTCTACACTCAGCTGCATTGTAGGTGAGCATACATATTTGTCCTCTCTCACCGTACACCTCCCTATATCAAGGTTCTCCACAAACGTCTTCCTGTCGCTCGTTATAGCCACGTTCTTGGCTAAGTTGCTAATCAAGTAAGTTTGGTTTGTTTCCGGATCTTCCACTGGAAACGTTTCTAGCGCGACTAATGACATCACTTGCTTAAGTATCGTCCTCCATCCTTGGTTTTAACTCAAGCATCGACAGTACGCTTGTAAAGTTTCCCTCGGAAAAGGCGTACGGGAACGAATAGGCTACCTTGAATACGGTTATACCCTCATCCGCAAGTGCATTTAGTTGATCGTATTAAAAAAATTCTGGCACTACTCCCAACCTCAGAAGGGCAGCCTTATCATCGGCGTCCATGGACACTAGGAGAAGGTACTGAATACCTTCCCGAAGATTCATGACACCGTTTGTGACGGTCACATACAGGTCCAACTCGTTGAACTGTTGGTGAAACCTCTCGAGTACGGTCTGAGCCGCCGTGGCCTGATCAACAAGTGTGGTAAGAGTGGCCTGGATATGATGGAAGTTTACGTTAATTTTTGGATGAAAGTTATCACACCCTGGCCCGCATCTGCGAATTGATCCCTCAAATCTTCAATGTCCTTCTCCGTTGCCACTCCCAGCAAAGATTTTAACAGGTCACCGCCAATATTCAGCAAACCTGGTCTCTTCCTATCAACCTTTCTTGTCTCCCCTTTTGCGCGTGACGATCCTTTGTCTTTCCGGCTACACCACTCGACATGGGCATCAGCCTTATTTGTCCCTCGATTGCATTTGCTATTCTTGGCTTAGCGCGACCCAACTTTCTCTGCCAATCTCGTTCCAACGCACGTAGCGAAAGGGACTTGAGACGACGCAGCACCTCTTGGCCCGCGCCTGTCAGCAACACCCGGAAATGGTATGACATTGCATGGATTGCATCAAGGACCGCCACCTGATGGGCCTGGGACATTGATAACAATCCCAGATCAGCTGCTGATCGTGCGACGAAAGATTTCGTGTGATACTCCAGTCGCACGACCAGCTGCCCTTGCTCGAAAGTCACATTACCGCCGGTCGAAACTATTACACCATTTCCTAGCATATGCACCACCTCATCTGCCCCCTCGGTACTTCCCCGGCTTGGAGCGACGGGCGCCCCAAAAGGGAGCAGCACCAGAAGAAGAGAGGCATGAGTTGTTGGACCAACATTTCGCCTACAAATAACAAAAAAAAACATTGTCCTAATTCTAACTTACGCACTAGACCTTATATAACAACGACATGTGTACATAAAAAAAATATTCTACAGATGTTGATTACATTTAATTTTAAGACGGCCGTACAGGTATCCTCAACGGAGAGAAACGTGTACGTCGTCTGGAATTCGCTGTGAACGGGTAACAATTGGTTCACGTGCGAATGGAGGCCTATCCAGGGCTTCCACTACCGGCACTCCTACGCCGTCAAGGGCGTCTTGACCTGCGAGTAATTTGAAACCAGATGGTTCCTCATTCTCGTCATCACTCTCTGCGGTTACTTCGTCCAATCCCTCACTTGCGTCCTCCCCGTAATCTCGGCGAGGGCACTGTACGTGAGGTGGGCAACAAGGCAAAATGTCGTTTAGATTGATTTTGCGCTCCTTGCATAAATGACGTGCTGTAAGGTGTAATTGTAAGGTGAATGTATTTTGGCGACTACAAATGGTCCTTCCCATCTGGGTGACAGCTTTGGATATTCTGTTGGTTCCGGATGATATTTGGCGTAGACTATATAGTTTAAAACTAGTTTTTCGCCGTCCTTGGCAGGCACGTTGTGTTTTTGTTGGTATTTGAGCAATTCCTGGTACATTCGATTTCTGACGAATGCATGAGCCTTTTAGGCCTATCTCTCGCAAATATATTCAGTAGATTGGTATGTATTCTATGCATAACTTTTTTAGTATAACTTGTGTCGCATTTTCACCCCTTTATTATTAATATAATGGTTTATACCCATCGTTACAATATGTCAGTGCTCTCCAATTTCCCAACCCTACATTGTATTCATATTTTCTGTATATGCACAGATGATACTATTGTAAATAATATTTGTTCCTTAAAATCCGAACCGGACCCTAGAGATGAGCGGCGATGTATCCATTCTGGATTCATCAATCCCACGCCCATGAGTTTTTTTATACGATATTTGATAACATATATTGTGGGTCATGTTTTGCAACATAAAATAGCTACAAGCCAGCCGTTGACGGGTGATGTGCTATCACAAATTCACTTCATCTCTCATTTTGATAATTCAAATAGCACGCATATGAAAACTAAGTTTAATATATTATATCTACCTATGTATGGGAAATCCTTTCCTAGACGATAAAAATGAATGATATAATAATAATAATAACTTCTGCGCCATCAAAATTGTACTGAGGCTCAAACGGTTTAGGACCGTCCCACAGGGCTATGTGCTTTCTGTCGTACCCGAACAAGACGTAAGGGGGTTTATAGCCGATGCTGTTGTTCAACGCGATGTTATGGCAATAATAATTTCTGGGAGGAACAAGTCCCATCCCGGGATGTCCGAATTCGAATGAAACATGGCCCAACAACGCTGCTCTGCGGATTAGCATTTGTAGTACGACCACGGTCCAGTACGCAAAAAAAAATATGGTACAATGATACATGTATATCGTAAACTCAACATGACGTGACTATTGCATTTTCTCCAATATAATTTTCCTTTTGAATTTACAATCTTCGGACTGTTGAATTTAAATTATTTCGTCAGGCAATTGTTACATGAAGGTTCTAGACAACAATTAGCTTTTTTTATAAAATTATACATAATCTATACATTTCAATATATGATGATCACTTGTTATTCATTCAAGGTCGAAAACGGTACGCAAGCTTGAGTTTCTATTGATATCGAAACAGGTAAAAATTCCATGACGAGCGGGGTTTGAACCCAAGACCTTGATCTTATGAGTCAGAGACTGATACCACTATCCATGAGAGAATAAAAAAATTACAGAGCGACAAAATACACAGTTTTTTATTCAAGAAAGCAGCGTATTTTTTATGATTGGAAATTATGAAGACTCAATGCCACGCAAATTTATTTAAATTGACGGGCCATAAAGTATTATGTATTAGTTACCAGATTTATGTAGGGTCCACATGATATCCAGGACATGACCTAAAAAAAATGAAACACCGGCCTAATTTATCGGATACATGTAAATTCAACAAGGTCAAAAATCAATATAAAAATACTTGTAGATTCAAACAAACTATTTGCAGAAATCGTGCTACATTTATATGTATATAGCTGTGAACAGGCCAACATGACAAATATTGTACATTTTAAAGGACTTTTTTTTTCTGTGTAAGTTGTGATGGATGGTTTAGTGGTTAAATGTGTAATGTATGTGGCTTACTATGTATCAGTTAATCAATCTTGTTTCTAGTAGGATTGACATTAGTAGCGGAATGCAAAGAAGTAGTGAGTGTTCGGTTATGCTGTTTGTATCGTGAGCTGATTGTTTTTGGTTCAAGTCGCCAATGGGATGTTATCTGTTTTGTGAATAATTTCTATTGTCAAAAAAAAAATCTATCTTCGCGCGGTGTTTGTCTAGTCAGTTCGTGCCAATCAGTAGCTCATAGGGAGCTGAATGACATTTGTCAATCACGACCACCTGATGGGTGAACGTAATTGGAATTGGCCTTTTCGTATGAAGTTATGGATTTGACCAACTATCAGCCTTCGAGTTGGATGAGTTTAGATTCACTGTAATTTGAATATTTCGCATACCCAACACGGTATAGCTTGTCCGTTAAAGTCAGTCAGACAGGCACCCCTAGGGGTCAAAGACCTAGACAAGACCTCAAGCACTCCCGCCTTAACGATCGTTTTACCGGCTCCCGTATCTAACAAACCACGCACACGTCGACCATTCACCACCACGGCGACCATCGGAATCCGGATTTCCCTTTCCGAATTCGAAGAGCTAAACACAGCTCGTTTATTTATCACTAACAGACGGTGATTTCCACTCTCTCTCTTCACACCGTCACCACCTTTCTGTTGTAACCCACAACACTGAACACACCCCTCACCAGTCATAGTCTCACTCTCATCCCTTGGGCTGTCGAGCCCTGCTACTGACAAAGGGTTCTCAGAAGCATTCAGAGGCTTAACCGTTGACGTACCAAGTAACGAGGTGATCAGTCCCGCTACAGAATTCTTGGAAGCATACGCTGAATGTGACTCTCCTATTTTGGAGAGACAATTAGAGTCCATCGAACTAACAGAGACATCAAGGAGATTTGAGGCTAGCTGGGCCTTCTTTGTGCCGAGCCTCCCTGAAAAGGAGTCGGCTTCGGACTTCCTATAGTTCTCATTTTGATTTCATCGGGGCATTTCATTGCAAAATGCCCCAACCTGCCGCAGCTGAAACATTCCACATGCTGATTTGGAGCATTTCGGCAATCGTCCAGGGTATGTCCTGTGCCTTTGCACTTACAACTCCTTCCCGAATATCCCACCTCATTCGCTTCATAGCCTTCCTCGGCTTCTCCCTCCTACGGTACTATCTTTACACACGAGTCCTGACTAGTTGTATCACCACTAACCATATTTACTGAGGAGGGCCTCACACCCGAACCTCCTTGATCGTTTCCTCTACCACCACCACCACATTAATTGAGGAGTGCCTCACACCCGAACCTCTTCGAGTATATCCCCTACCACCAGTCATACCTCTACCACGAGTCATACCTCAACGACGAGTCATACCTCTACCACGAGTACCACCACCGTTACTTCGAGTCCGTGAGGCAAAACCTCGGCGACCAGGGTTAAAGACTATTCTATCTGATCCCTGTCTCCCCTCCCTGTAACTACCTGAACCCTGGAGGATCGCATTGATCCCCATGACATTATTTGACTCACAGTCATTTAATCCTTAGAGTCATTCACTGTCTGTCTCAACACCTCATTCTCACTGAAAATGCGGAAGGACACCTGTCTCGTGTCATGTGCATCCGTCCTTCCTGTCATTGCACCACCCACGTGGTCCAACACATTCTCCGTCAAGGTTATAGTCGTAGTAGCCGCAGTGGCACCAAGCATGTTCCTGCTGTATGCTGACTCAGTCAAACGAGACGCCATAAAAAGTACGTACAAAGCAACAACAAAAACTGCCTCTCCTGGCCACTGACCTACTGCTACCTCACAGTCTAGACGTAAAAAATATAATGTAACACTAAATTTAATAGCCTCTGACAACGGTTAAGATTCCGTGCGGTGACGTCATTCACCGGAATAATGAAAGACCCTGCGTACCATGCTATGTGGTCACTTTCTCTAATGCAACCTGTGAACCGGGGTATCTTATCCCCTTGAATTAAGTTAATCTGAGGTGTGGAAACAGGAGGGTTCACCATCGCGTCCGCTCGTTCCAATACCTCTCTCTGCCAAGTACCACTTACATGTCTAAATCAAACAGTCAGTCCACCACGTCGGCTATCTCTAAGCCTACTCGATACCAGTGTGTTGTCTTGCAACTCTTCCAGGCTACCAGGTACCAACTGATGCCTATTTAATTGAGGCTCATACGATTTACTCAATCGTCGTGTCTGTTCCATATGCCACCAGTCAAAAATGACAACAGTACCACACTACTTAAAGTTAACAATCGTTTTTATGTTTGCCACATAAGGGATTATTTTTAATGACTAATTCATAGCAACAAATGCCTATGAACTGCAATAAAACCCAGCGAAGCTGTTGAGCCATGCTGCGGCGTTGGTTGCACTAACTTGATCACCGCCAGTGCAGCTCTTCTTGGTTATATTTCTCTAATGACCGTGACCTACATCTCTCTCTCTTTCTCTCTGTAATCGTAAAAAAAAAATCCTGAAGTTTTGATAACACGTCCCGTAGCCGCGAGCCGCCAAGAACTGCTCCTCAATTTTCATCCTTGGACGAAATTTTCACCTCCACTTGCCACGAGCGAAAGCGAGAATGGTCTGATCTTGAGCCTACACTGGTTTGCAGCCACGCAAACCACACTACACACCACCTGATGCAATAGTTATGCATACACGAAGGAACACACGCCCACCACACCACCACATAGACGCAGTAATGTTTGGAAATGAAGGAAACAGTGAAACAAGAGAATCACACTCTGATATACTTGTGTCTTGTTAGGTATAGCAATTCTCATGCTTGGGGCACCAGATGTGTAGCCCTCCGATCAATTCAACGAAATCAAAGGCAATCAAACATGTACCGATAGATACTTATCAATGACCGACGGGCTTGTGAGTTCGCCCGACCCATGAGGGGTCTAGGGTGTTCACCCAAATTGACACTCTCCAGCTACTCAGTTGAGTGGGCCTGGGAGATGATATATTACCAAATGTACTTCCATATACCTGCTTCTATGTAAAGGGAATTAAAACCACCTGGAACATGTATGAACTCTTTATTTATTTATTATCAAGAGAAGCCCTGAGACTTGGTTCCAATTACTAACCACTCACATATGACGCAGCTTATTCATATTATGCACAAATGTGCGCAACGAATAAAAACAGCAGTAAAACAGTTCAAATACATATATGGGTACTAGTCTATGCCTCTGTAATGCCACGTGAAGCGGTCGCCATCCTAATACATACACAAAAGGATCACTTGAAAACATCACTCTCCTAATTACAACTGGCGCTAATCCTCTGAACAACCGATTGGGTAGAGTACCGAGTCCCCAACACGTAGATGCAGATATAGTGACTAAGTACGCGCTCACCCGGGTCAGTGGCCTTCTGTTGCTAGCTTCCTTGTTCCGGATGAAGAAGCTCCTCTGCGACCGCACCCAGCAATGCGCGTCCAGCGATGCTGGGTTGTCGTCCGACTGACACCCTGGCGTCGAACTCGATGCACGTTGTAGATTTCAGCTGTCTTCCCTAAAGGCTACTACTCTTCCGATGAAGTAATATTATTGTCTATCTTGCAGTGTCTATGGCGGAGAAGGGGTGGGCTTGGCGAAACACTGGTGGGCGGAAGGACGAGTATAACGACGTGTCCTTCACATGGTTAGGTTGTGAATAAGCCCTGGTAACTTGGTAACATCGCCTTATATAGTCTATAACGTGACGTCAGCGCCCATTACTCGCTTGGGAACAAATCCCAGGCCACCCCTCTTAAAGCAATGTCGCAGTTATACTAGCCATGAGGCATATAAGTAACAGATAGGCTTTGGGCCAACATCCTACCGATTACACGCCAAACAGCCTTAACGAAAACGCAACATAACCTTACAATTGATAACCTCTGTTCTATAACATCCTGCAGTTCAAAATTGGAGAATCGGTTGCTGGGAGCACGCAGGCTCTTCCGCACGTAACTAAAAGGCTTAGACCCAGCCTCTCGACCGTGCCTACATACGACATCTTGATTGAATGCAACCATTACTGTTCATTTACACAACTTTCCGCAATAGGTCCTGTATGAACCTTGCTTCCTCCATGATCAGGTCCCTTGATGTAACAGGATACTCCCTCCTTGGGCAGTTCCTTCTCATGAAACAGGACGCTCCCTTCATGAGCAGGCCATCTAATGAGACAGGACGCACCCTCCACTCCTCTGATGACACAGGACGCTCCCTACATGAGAAGGTCCTCTGATGAGACAGAACGCTCCATCCGTGAGCAGGTTTCTTGATGTAACAGGACGCTCCCTCCATGAGCAGGTCCTCTGATGGAACAAGATGCTCCCTCCATGAGCAGGTCCTCTAATGAAACAGGACGCTTCCTCCATGAGCAGGTTCCTTGATGAAACAGGACGCTCCCTCCACGAGCAGGTCCTCTCAAGACACAGTACGCTCCCTCCATGAGCAGGTCCTCTGACGTAACTGATCGCTCTCTCCATGAGCAGGTCCTCTGATGAAACAGGACGCTCTATCCATGAGCAGGTCCTCTGATGCAACAGGACTCTCCCTACACGAGATGGTCCTCCAATGTAGCAACTACGCAGTTCGAATCAACAACCATCAACTTAGAGTATATTAGTCGATAGTACAGTTGAACTTTTTGGCTACAAATGTGACTGCTCAGGCACTTGCTGTACGTGCTGATATTAAATGAAAATACAAACTCATAAGAGAAAAAACACGATTCATTTAAGAAGGACAGGTTCCCGGGGGCCATGATGATAAGGGCAGCATGTCAGGTCTTTATCAGATTGATGATCAAATGTTATACCAGCAACTGAATTAATGGAAACGATGTACGTGACGAGGCTGCAGTGCTCGTGACGAGGCTGCAGTGCTCGTGACGAGGCTGCAGTGCTGCAGTGCTCACCCGTCACCGTGTGTAGCGGCTGGTCGGCGTCTACCAGCTTGTCTCACCTACACTGTTATTAAGTTACAAACGTGTTTCTCAATGGGTTTTCAATGCATTTTGAAAGGCTATTTATTGCGCCTCATTAATTAATTGGCCGCTATTGCGCTATTTTGGCTCGTCAACAATGTTAATGATTTCCCTTAGTGGGTTTGAAATCTCTCTCCCAAAGGCCATTGTCGGCGTCTCATTAGCGGCGCCGTTGTTGATGCCGCCTGCTGCTTATGACTGGTGACCTCATTGTTGACCAGGTACTCTAACATGAAGAAGATGGTTGCAAACTGAGAGGGCGATAAACTAACCGGAATTAGTTTATTTGTGACAATATTCGGCATAAATGTTAACAGGAGCTTCATTACGTGGCATGGACTGTAAGATGCAAACCTTGGTTTGCTGGAACCGGCCTCGGTGAACGCGCGTGGCTCACATCCACTTTAGGTACCATAGCCACTGAAACACTTATAATTATCCCCGTTAAACACTGTGTTGTTTGCCACTGAACACCGGTAGACTGCCTTAAAGTCAACTCGCAGCAGCTGATGTAGGTGATGCTGCGCTGTTTTGGCTGCATCGGCCATGAGGGCAGTGCTATACGACAGCACTACCATGACAGCAGCAATGCTGTGCGACAGCACTCCATGGATGGCTGCAATGATGTACGTATGACAGCAGTGTTGTGTGGCAGCCTTCCACATGGAAGATGCAGTGTTGTGAAAAAGCTCCACTGATAGCTGCAGTGCGCGACAGCACTCCCCTGATAGTTGCAATGCTGAGCGACAGCAGTTTACTGACAGCCGCCATGCTGTGTTCAAACACTCCACTGATTGCTGCATTGGGGTAATGAAATGTTCTGGTCCCAAATCAGATCTTTCGGAACACCCGCTGCTAACGTCAGACTCGGCAGATACTGCGCCTGCCACCGCAACACTCTCTACTACAAGTTAAGAAGCTCCGTATTCAGATGCGAAGCGGCCTGGGCATGGGTTCCAAGAACAGAGCGCGTCTCGAACACCACTCTGAGATACAACAATATTACGTCCAGTTCTCGCTCCTGAGTCACTAAAAGTACGAGCGTCATCTGCTGATGTCATTCTGGTCCTCGATGAACAGCTCGGGCTGCTCCGAGTGATCATTCAATATACCCACGACTATTTTCTCCAGGACACTACTGCTGTGGGACGTGAGAGTAACTGTTCAATAGTTCTTAGGGGTGGATCTGTCACTCCCTTCAATATGGGTGTTACTTTTCTCGTCTCCAGCTTCAGTGGGTGCAATTGCAATTCACTGAATCTCTCCGCCCCACTTACAAAGGGGCTGCCAACTGAATGCCGGCCCGCGCAAGTGAAATCGACAGATACCTCCCCGCTACGTCTACGAAATATTCGTAGAGAAAGACAACATCACTGATTTCCGGCTGGAGTTCTTGAATCTGCCGCTCTTCGGACCCTGCAATGGGAGTGATGCACTGAAGGAAGACTCGGTCTACTAGTGTTTCTAAATTGATATCTTTCTTAACAAGTTTGCAATGACATTGTTGTATATGAACTTCTCAAAACCATTGACGATAATAATCTCAATAGAGATTTTGAATTTTCACTTCACGCCAATAGCTATTGTATATTTCATTGATTAAATAAATTTGACTCTAAACCCAACCCCTTTACGAAATTTTTTGAAATGCGTTTGTCACGCTCGCTCTAATCCCACACATTAAATCTGTGCGAAACCCCTTCCCATAGTCATAGGGCCCTGCATCCATATAAATTTCTTCCTAGGATCATAGTGCACGACATCTATATAAGCCATTTTCCATAGCTATGGTGCATTTCATCTACATTGCTGCTAAGAGCCACAAACCCAACATTTCATGCTGCCTTCTCGCCGCAGGTCTCGAATTATAGATGCATAGACGGTATCGGAATATAAATTCCATCAAGTCGGGGAATGCAAATTCATGAGAGCGTTAAAGCGTCGGTCGCGAGTTCAGCTGTACTCAGCAATGCAATTTAGCAGATGATGTTCTCAGAGCCTGGCACCATCAGGCAGGACTCAGAGCCTGGCACCATCAGGTAGGACTCAGAGCCTGGCACCATCAGGCAGGACTCAGAGCCTGGCACCATCAGGCAGGACTCAGAGCCTGGCACCATCAGGCAGGACTCAGAGCCTGGCAACATCAGGCAGGACTCAGAGCCTGGCACCATCAGGCAGGACTCAGAGCCTGGCACCATCATGCAGGACTCAGAGCCTTGCACCATCAGGCAGGACTCAGAGCCTGGCACCATCAGGCAGGACTCAGAGCCAGGCACCATCAGGCAGGACTCAGAGCCTGGCACCATCAGGCAGGACTCAGAGCCTGGCACCATCAGGCA
>SDVV010026460.1:0-12255 GCA_016164225.1 Gammarus roeselii | reverse complement strand
AAAGTAAACTCATCTCAAGTAGTAGACGAAGGAAGGAAGAAGATGCTTTACAACTGAAGTAAAGTAAACTCATCTCAAGTAGTAGACGAAGGAAGGAAGAAGATGCTTTACAACTGAAGTAAAGTAAACTCATCTCAAGTAGTAGACAAAGAAAGGAAGAAGATGATTTACAACTGAAGTAAAGTAAACTCATCTCAAGTAGTAGACGAAGGAAGGAAGAAGATGCTTTACAACTGAAGTAAAGTAAACTCATCTCAAGTAGTAGACGAAGGAAGGAAGAAGATGCTTTACAACTGAAGTAAAGTAAACTCATCTCAAGTAGTAGACGAAGGAAGGAAGAAGATGCTTTACAGCTCATGTATAAAATGATCCTAAATGATGTTTCCGCTATGCCTTCAAACTTGATGAATATTTATCAGTCCAATTTTGTCCCCTACAAATGTGTAGGCACAATGAACCTATTAGCAATAGCTGAGTTAGAAATGCGAATACATTCATAGCAATTAGCCCTTGTTCCATTACTACAAGTTAACTATTCACCAATCTACCTTCATTACAGCACCTTTCATTCATTGCCTCAGACCATAGGAGTTCAGACTTTTCCCTCTTATGTACCGAGCTAGGTCCAATGGGACAGAAAAAAATAGTAATGAAAAAGAGGTCAAAAATAATGGAACGCTGGAGGGTTGGGTTGGGTTGTGTCTTTGATTCGTGGAGGTACTTGGAATGAGAATAAAGTGCAGAATGGTCGGGAAAATCAATTGAAAGCGAGTGTAGGAGGATGCTGATAAAAAAGGGAACAAAGGAAGAGACGACTGGACACAAAAGAAGAAGAACTACGGGAGAAAATGAAACAAAAGCATGATAAGGTCTGGAGAAAGGACCAAAGGAAAGATGAGAACGTACGATTAGAGCAAAGGAAGAATGATGACTGGAAACGAACAAATAAAAAAAAGGGGAGATAAATGAAACAGATAAATGATAGGATCAAGAGAAAGTAACAATGGAAGAGAGGACTTAGGAATGCACAAGAGAAAAGAACAATGAAAGAGAGGGTTTAGGAATGCACAAGAGAAAGGAACAATGGAAGAGAGGACTTAGGGTTGGACAAAGAAAGATTTAAGACTGGAGAATGTTCAAAAAACGAGGACTGGAGGATGAACAAAAGAATAATGAGGACTTCTCAGCGGACAAAGGATGCTATAACCATTCGAGAAGGAAGCTTAATATTGAAAGAATGCACAACAAATATTACCGGAATAAAGACGGTACGAGGTCCACAAGGACGAAGGAAATAATGAGTTACAGTTTTATGTTAACAGAATACACAGAAGTATCTCGACTAGCACAAGGAATTGAGAACTCTCAACAAAGACTAACAATGTCGACGGAGGCCCATCATTAATGCATATCAAATGTTGGCATCGCATTGAGGCAAGCGGATAAAATAGACGAAAAAAGAACATTCGTTTGGTTTCATAGTTGGAAAATTGGGAAAAAGGACGGAAAACCCCCACAAGATCCTGTATTTTGAAGGCGTGGGCAACAACTTTAAGGGGAATCCTTCTTATGTAGCAGACGGATCCAAAGCGAGGTATAATTGCTGAAAATATAAAATCTCTATTGTCTATGTGGAAGTTTTATTTAAGAGAGGTCATTCGAGAGCAGTACGAGCATAATATTGTGCAGGTTTAGATGCATGTCGTATAATGAACTGATGTCAATCTAAAAACTGGTAATCCAAACAGACGTCTGTCAAGATTTGTAGGCGCATACGTTTGTACATCTAATTAAAGTGCGATCTGAATTGTAAGTATCATACATTGATAAACATTCATTCAACTAGAGACGTGTATGAAATTATAAAAGAAGATTAAATGCATAATTAATTGGATATCTAGATGGATGTTTATCTATAGTCATAGGTGTATAACTAAATTGGCATTCATGCACTTGCAAACCCATCCATTCATACGCCTAACCTATCTAGTCATACGCCTAACCTATCTAGTCATACGCCTAACCTATCTAGTCATACGCCTAACCTATCTAGTCATACGCCTAACCTATCTAGTCATACGCCTAACCTATCTAGTCATACGCCTAACATATCTAGTCATACGCCTAACCTATCTAGTCATACGCCTAACCTATCTAGTCATACGCCTAACCTATCTAGTCATACGCCTAACCTATCTAGTCATACGCCTAACCTATCTAGTCATACGCCTAACCTATCTAGTCTTACGCCTAACCTATCTAGTCATACGCCTAACCTATCTAGTCATACGCCTAACCTATCTAGTCATACGCCTAACCTATCTAGTCATACGCCTAACCTATCTAGTCATACGCCTAACCTATCTAGTAAAACACCTTACCTATCTAGTCGTACCCCTAACCTATCTAGTCATACGCCTAACCTATCCAGTCATACGCCTAGCTAAACTGACGTCCTTCAGTGATAAGCCTATACTAGCAATACATAAGTCTATCTATATTGACGTATTTTAGAAAAACACCTATACACCTGAACGTCTGACTTATTCGACGTCCTTTATTTAGAAGCCGATCTAGAGGCACATCTACATAAAATGAGGTGTTTTGGTTAGAAGTCAATCAATTAATACAACAAACTTAATTGACGTCATTTAGTTAAAGGCTTATCTAGTGAAACGGCCAAAATTTACGTTCTTTAGTTAGAAGCCTATCTGAAGATACATCTAACTAAATAGCTGTTCATAAGATATAAACCAAAATAGTGATACGTCAAACAATATTGACGTCCTTGAGTTAATAGCCTATCTAGAGATACATCTAACTAAATGCACGTCCTTAAGCTATGAGCTAAAATAGTGAGACGTCAGAATTAATTGACGTCCTTTAGTCATTAGCTCATCTAGTGATGCATCTAATTATATTGACGTCCTTAAGTCACAAGCTTATCTAGTGATGCATTGAAATAAATTGACGTCCTTTAGTCATAAGCTCATCTAGTGATGCATTAAATTAAATTGACGTTCCTTAGTCATAAGAGTATCTAGTGATGCATCTAATTAAATTGACGTGCTATAGTCATAAGCCTATCTAGTGATGCATCTAATTAAATTGACGTCCTTTAGTCATAAGCGTATCTAGTGAGCATCTAATTAAATTGACGTCCATTGGTTATGAGCCAATCTTCAGTGATACGTCCAACAAAATTTACGTCCCTAATGAAAAAAAAATCTTGTCGATAAAAAGAAGCACATTTAAACGTAGGTCGAGGTAGACGTCTTCTTATCACAAGCACCTCCAACGTCGTCTATTCGGATATAAGCCTACCTAGCCGAGCGTCTATCTAGACAGACCCCATTGTTAGAGGAGAGGCACGGTAAAAGAAGTCATTCGGATATAAGCTCTCCAAGCCGTGCGTCTATCTAGGCAGGCCCCATAGTTAGAGGAGAGGCACGTCGAAGGAAGTCATTCGGATATAAGCTTTCTTAGCTGTGCGTCTATCTAGGCAGACCCCATTGTTAGAGGAGAGGCACGTCAAAGGAAGTCATTCGGTTATAAGCCTACCTAGCCGTGCGTCTATCTAGGCAGACCCCATTGTTAGAAGAGAGGCACGTCGAAGGAAGTCATTAGAAATGCTCGGCTTTCCTTGCGGGAACGTGACCGTCGTATCAAGTGTGGGGAGGATTCCTTCTCATCGAGCGAGGGTAGCCTCGAAGGAAGTGCAGTACAGAGAAGAATTTATGAACTAAGCAAGAAAAAACTGACAACATTCAGATGAATTGGACTTGAAAGTTTTTGATTGCATGCCAAACGCAAGTACACTAAACTACACTAACACAAGAGCAGGTAATTGATATAACCTCAATTTGTGTTACGCCCGTCGATTTGGGTGTGTTCACCATGTGGCAGCTCTAGCAACCTATCACTAGTCAACCTATCACTCATCTGAAGCTACGATATGGCCTTGGATTCGATTAAACAGCTATTTTGATATAATACGTAGGGTAACATAATCCCCTATAGAGATTTAATAAGAAGTAACTATCCCGTGATCCATCATCCAGAGGGCGTTTCAGATCGGAGTTACCATCCCTCGATTCATTATCCAGAGAGCGCTTAAGATCGGAGTTACCATCTCTTGATCCATCATCCAGAGGGCGCTTCAGATCGGAGTTACCATCCCTTGATTCATTATCCAGAGAGCGCTTAAGATCGGAGTTACCATCTCTTGATCCATTATCCAGCCAGCGCTTAAGATCGGAGTTACCATCCCTTGATCCATCATCCAGAGGGCGCTTCAGATCGGAGTTACCATCCCTTGATTCATTATCCAGATAGCGCTTAAGATCGGAGTTACCATCCCTTGATCCATCATCCAGAGGGCGCTTGATATCGGAGTTACTATCCCTTGATCCATCATCCAGAGGGCGCTTCAGATCGGAGTTACCATCCCTTGATTCATCATCCAGAGGGCGCTTCAGATCGGATGAATCCAACCATCTAGTCCGAGAATCTACTCTAACGAAGCTATCAGAATAAATCAAACGAATCCCACCCGCATTTAATCGATTTCCAAAAGCGAGAGCTGACGCCATCTGGTAAGCGTGAGTCAATCTGCACATGAAAGATTCTCTTGCTCTGAAAATGGCGGCCAACAAAGCTCTCATCCACAGTTTGGCGTCGGTTCCAACGTATGATAATTACGCCTAGGAACAACTTGACCCACTTCCAACAGATGGCGCCAACATAAGTTTACTGAAGGAGTATCGCGTTTCTCTATTGCTTTAATTCCTCAATTCAGTATCGACAAATCTAAAACCTTCAATCCTCAAACGACTGAAATTAATTACATACGAGTGACACCAGCTTCTATTAGCCATGTGACACTAGTCGCCTCATGTAGGGAAACGCAGGTTTAAGATGATTGACGGAGATAGGTATAGTGATAGTGGAGGAGGGTCAAGGCGAATAGCAGGAGACAGGAAAGATATGTAGGTTTATTATTGTATTGATTGCATGGGTAAGGACACTTCACTCTGATTTATAATATATATTTAGGAACTAATGAACACCGTTGTGACAGAAATAACCTAATAAACACTGATGAAAATGGTCCGGGCTTCCCACACAACACTGCCTCAGTGCTTCACAATCTCTCGGAACCTTACCAATTATATCGAGATTAAGCGTTGCAGCACACGCAGTTATTCCCACCCCTATCTACCCCCGATTTGCCCCACTCTAATCCCACGACAGCGCGGGTCGTAACTTGGCGGCACAGTTGATTGACGAAGGTTCTTGGACACCGTTTGGCTGCGGCTCACAGGCTCGGTCGCCTACGCAAGGAGATGAAGAGGTGATGCGGGGCAACTGGCCTCTTCTGCTCGAGTGATGACTACGCAGGACCTGAAGAGGAGACGCCTGGCACTGGAGATGCAGGCCAACTGAGTTGCATGGCGACTGGTGTAACAAATGGAGATGCAGGACAACTGAAGATGAATGACAACTGGAGATGAATGAAAACTGAAGATGAATGACAACTGGAGATGCCGGACAACTGGGGATGAAGGACAACTGGAGATGAGAGACAACTGTAGATGAAGGACGACTGGAGATGAGGGACAACTGGAGATGAAGGACACTAGAGATGAAGGACAACTGGAGATGAAGAACAACTGGAGATGAAGGACAACTGGACATGAAGGAGAGGCGCCTGTTAACTGGCCTCTTTTGACAGTCTCCTAAGGTGAGCCGATTTGGCCCCTCCATCGCAAACCCATCCAGGGCTGCCTCGCCCGACTTGCGCGACGATCCTAGTTGTTTTAGGTTCGGGGCCTTTCTGTGAACTGACTAGTGCCTGCCAGGAGAGTTTTGCCTACTTGAACCGGGCGAACATGATAGTAGACCGTTATGCCGGCTCGAAGCGAGGGCCGCTTCGGACTGCTATAATGTGTCTTCCAACTCGAACATAACTGCATCCCACAATCCAAATATATCACGTATAGCCTTGAAACTAGTTACCAATCTAGATTTCACCACGGCAGTGTCGTTCCGTACAATGACAACACATCTACATGATATAGATGAAATAAGGAACGAACATGAGGCATTCTTCTGCCGTGGCTCTAAGCCATACGAATATATACAGAAGTCTCTCGTCTTCCAAAGGAAAAAAGGTATCAGATGAAAGCCTGTTATTTGTACTGCAAACAGTGTTAAATTTGAGCGAGAAAAATATTCCATTACCCTTCAGTTACACGAAATTATGAATGAAAAAACACCAATTGGCAGTCTAGAGTGCTCGATACTGTGAGGCAGTCGTGTGGACGTGAGAGGCTAGTGAGCAAGGGAAAGGCCATTAATTATCCTGTCAAGTGCCCTCCTCGAGGCGTAGGGGTGTGAGCACACACCATACAGCGATGGCCGGGATATTGAAATAGAGGCTAGCTAAATTACAAAAATGTGAGAACCTTAAAATTTCACAATGACATTACACTCATCATCATCGCCATCACCATTATCGACACATTTCATTAACCATGTGACACTGGTCGACTCATCATCAACACCATTATTGACACATTTCATCAACCATGTGACACTGGTCGCCTCATCATCATCACCATTATCGACACATTTCATTAACCATGTGACACTGGTCGCCTCATCATCATCGCCATCACCATTATCAACACATTTCATTTACAATGTAACACTGGTCACCTCATCATCATCATCACCATTATCGACACATTTCATTAACTATGTGACACTGGTCGCCTCATCATCATCGTCACCATTATCGACACATTTCATTAACCATGTGACACTGGTCACCTCATCATCATCATCACCATTACCGACACATTTCATTAACCATGTGACACTGGTCGCCTCATCATCATCACCATTATTGACACCCTTTGCTGGGTCTCCCTGCAACTTCCTCACCTTAGCAAGTTCTCATTTGTTAATGCGAGCATCAGCGCCCTCAGGGAGCCTTCGAGTGGCGATCACCACAACAAGAAATTAGGCACGAATCCAAAGAGTGCACAATTAACAGGATCATGAGACTGTAGTAAACAGCTACACGCAGCAGTCGTAAACAGTGCAGGGCTGACAGTAGTAAACAGCTACACGCAGCAGTCGTAAACAGTGCAGGGCTGACAGTAGTAAACAGCTACACGCAGCAGTCGTAAACAGTACAGGGCTGATAGTAGTAAACAGCTACACGCAGCAGTCGTAAACAGTGCAGGGCTGACAGTAGTAAACAGCTACACGCAGCAGTCGTAAACAGTGCAGGGCTGACAGTAGTGAACAGCTACACGCAGCAGTCGAAAACAGCGCAGGGCTGACAGTAGTAAACAGCTACACACAGCAGTCGAAAACAGCGCAGGGCTGACGTGCAGAGCTGACAGTAGTAAACAGCTACGCCGCAGTCGTAAACAGTGCAGGGCTGGCGTGCAGAGCTGACAGTAGTAAACAGCTACACGCAGCAGTCGAAAACAGCGCAGGGCTGACGTGCAGAGCTGACAGTAGTAAACAGCTACGCCGCAGTCGTAAACAGTGCAGGGCTGGCGTGCAGAGCTGACAGTAGTAAACAGCTACACGCAGCAGTCGAAAACAGCGCAGGGCTGACGTGCAGAGCTGACAGTAGTAAACAGCTACGCCGCAGTCGTAAACAGCGCAGGGCTGGCGTGCAGAGCTGACAGTAGTAAACAGCTACACGCAGCAGTCGAAAACAGCGCAGGGCTGACGTGCAGAGCTGACAGTAGTAAACAGCTACGCCGCAGTCGTAAACAGTGCAGGGCTGACGTGCAGAGCTGACAGTATTAAACAACTACGCCGCAGTCGTAAACAGTGCAGGGCTGGCGTGCAGAGTTGACAGTAGTAAACAGCTACACGCAGCAGTCGTAAACAGTGCAGGGCTGACGTGCAGAGCTGACAGTAGTAAACAGCTACGCCGCAGTCGTAAACAGTGCAGGGCTGACGTGCACAGTGCAGGGCTGACGTGCACAGCTGACAGTAGTAAACAGCTACACGCAGCAGTCGTAAACAGTGCAGGGCTGGGCTGACGTGCAGGGCTGACAGAAGTAAACAGCTACACGCAGTAGTCGAAAACAGTGCAGGGCTGACGTGCAGGGCTGACAGTAGTGAACAGCTTCACGCAGCAGTCGAAAACAGCGCAGGGCTGACAGTAGTAAACAGCTACATGCAGCAGTCGAAAACAGTGCAGGGCTGACGTGCAGGGCTGACAGTAGTAAACAACTACACGCAGCTGTCGAAAACATTGCAGGGCTGACGTACAGGGCTGACAGTAGTAAACAGCTACACGCAGCAGTCGTAAACAGTGCAGGGCTGGCGTGCAGGGCTGACAGTAGTAAACAGCTACACGCAGCAGTCGTAAACAGTGCAGGGCTGGCGTGCAGGGCTAACACCAGTAAACAGCTACACGCAGCAATCGTGAACAGTGCAGGGCTGGCTGCACAATTAACAGGGACCTGAGACAGTAGTAAACAGCTACACGCAGCAGTCGTAAACAGTGCAGGGCTGGCTGCACAATAAACAAGGACCTGAGACAGTAGTAAACAGCTACACACAGCAGTCGTGAACAGTGCAGGGCTGGCTGCACAATTAACAGAGACCTGAGACAACAGTGAACACCTACACGCAGCAGTCGTAAACAGTGCAGGACTGGCGTGGGATGGATTAGGGTGAGACGGAATGGGGTGGTGGTGGCTGGGATGAAATGAAATTGGGTGATGAGGGCTGGAGTGAGACGGAGAGGGGTGATAAGAGCAATGGCTGGGGTGAGAAAGTTGGTGTGTGAATGTGTGAGGTGAGAAGAAGTTGGGTGCGACGGGGTGTGATGAAAAAGGAATGGGGTGAGACGGGATGGGGTGAGAAGGCGTGGTGTATGAATGTGTGGGGTGAGAAGGCGTGAGGTACGAATGAGTGTGGGGTGAGAAGCTGTGGGGTGAGAAGGGGTGGGGTGAGAAGGAGTGGAGTAAGAAAGGGTTTGGTGAGATGGGGTTGCTGAGAAGAGGTGGGGCGAGATGGGGTGGAGAAGAAGCGGTGAGGTGAGAAAGGTGTGAAAAATCGATATTACACCCCCTGCTGCCCTCTCCATGCTCACCTGGAGCTGTCCTTTTGTTCTGTTTCAGTTGTTTGGCTCTTCTCTTGATATGGTAAAATCTTAAGCGAGAACGTAGCACGAGCGCTATTTAATGTTAAGTAAAATCTGAGTTAGTTCAGTAGTCAACGATTATGGATGTAAGTGGTAAGGTAAAACTGGCTTGGTTTGAACGGAAATACTGCTTTCCTGGAGAACGTCCAACTGTCCTCAGTCGTTACGTGGCTTCTGCACTGTCAATAAGTTAGTGCTGCTGTCTCTGCATGAAGTGACAGCTGCACCAAGTCAGGATACTTCGTCATGCACCTTAAGTGGCTTTTACACTGTCAATAAGTTAGTGCTGCTGTCTCTGCATGAAGTGACAGCTGAACCAAGTCAGGATTCTTCGTCATGCACCTTAAGTGGCTTCTGCACTGTCAATAAGTTAGTGCTGCTGTCTCTGCATGAAGTGACAGCTGAGCCATGTCAGGATTCTTCGTCATGCACCTTGAGTGGCTTCTGCACCGTCAATAAGTTAGTGCTGCTGTCTCTGCATGAAGTGACAGCTGAACCATGTTAGGATTCTTCGTCATGCACCTTCTTCACGACGCTATGCAATAATTATGAGACATGTGAGTAGATTGTATTTTAGGACTATACGTAGAGATAAGTTGGACTAACCCCCCTACCATGTTTAGGATAGAGACCACTAGAGTTGTGAAGACCAGCCCATGGTCGAACTCATTGACGACGACGATATTGACATAGCATGGCAACCAAAATAGCCGTCATTTACCAAAAATAAGGTAAATTAGGGAATAAGGCAAATTATTAAGTCTTTCTTGTAATACACCATTCCGAATGAATGTGTTTTTGTTGAATAAATATGATCCAGTTGCAGAAGATGATCTTAAAAGCACTTGAATAAATGTAGGAATTTATTATATCAAAACTATTGAATTTGAAGCTGACGATAAAATTGAAGTAACAAGAGAGTGAAGTGAGAATAAGAGTAGGGTGAGATGGGGTGGAGTAAGAAGGGGTGAGGTGTGAATAAGAGTGGGGTGAGATGGGGTAGGGTGATATTGGGTGAAGTTAGAAGGGGTGGGTGAGAAAGGGCGGGGTGAGATGGGGTGGAGAAGAAGGGGTGAGGGAGAATAAGAGTGAGGTGAGATGGGGTGGGGTGAGAAGAGGTGGAGTTAGAAGGGGTGGGTGAGGAGGAGTGGGGTGAGATGGGGTGGAGTAAGAAGGGGTGAGGTGTGAATAAGAGTGGGGTGAGATGGGGTAGGGTGATATTGGGTGAAGTTAGAAGGTGTGGGTGAGAAAGGGCTGGGTGAGATAGGGTGGAGAAGAAGGGGTGAGGTGAGAATAAGAGTGGGATGAGATGGGGTAAGGTGAGAAGAGGTGGAGTTAGAAGGGGTGGGTGAGAAGGCGTTGGAGTAAGAAGGGTTGAGGTAAGAATAAGTAGGGTGAGATGGGGTGGGGTGAGAATGTTATACACTTTACATAACGGTTTATATATATTTATGTATTGTCGCTGCTTTCAGCGACTACGGGCCCTGGGTACGATACCAAACCGCACACCACTTGACATTCCTGTACCCCCAGGCTAGAGCGGCGAGACGCCCCAGAGTGTAAAAGAGTACTGTGTTCCACTGTTATTCGTTTTTATGTAATTGTATGCATTAAAGACTGAAGTATAGTTGACAATTTTAATATGGGTAGTGCTAATAACAAGCTATTTTACTGTAAGTGTAGGATGGTTTTCGTTGTACTAAATGACTCCGCCTTGCTGATATCTACTTTGACACCTAGCTCTAAATCTGTACGTTGTGTATATTTCTTCAGATAGCCCTAGATTAGGTTACTCGCACGAGAACCGTCGTAAGTGTATGCCATTTGAGCCTGTCCATCAAGTGGAGAGGTCAGCATTTTTGTGCTTACTTCAATATAACGCCCAAAATAACTTGGGTGCCAATGGGACACAAGTGAACCAGGGGACACGCCCTTTAGCAGTTAGCAAACGGTAGAGCCGTCCTGATTGGACAATTCCAATCTCAGACATTAACACGAGGCGCATCCCCTCTTTGTAAGATTTTGAGTTTTTTGGAACAGTTAGCCAGGGGGAGAGCGGACAATCTCAGACGAACACCGGCGGCCACCGCAGAAGGACCTAAAGTTTACTATTGGTGTAGAATCTTAGATCTATGTAGAGTATAGTATGTTAGGTTTTCTCTGACCCGTTGATTAAAGAACCGTAGCAATTGTGACTGTTTTATTGTGTATCACCAAGGATAATTCATTAGGAGGTTAATAGATAGAAACTCATAACAAGAAGAGGTGGAGTTAGAAGGGTTGGGGAGAGATGGGGTGGAGTAAGAAGGGGTGAGATGAGAATAAGAGTGGGGTGCGGTGAGAAGAGGTGGAGATAGAAGGGGTGGGTGAGAAGGGGTGGATGAGAAGGGGTGGGTGAGAAGAGGTGGGTGAGAAGGGGTGGGTGAGAAGAGGTGGGGTGAGTTGAGAATAAGAGCGGTGTGAGAAAGGATGGTGCGTGGTATGTTTTCCGAATAAGATTCGTTAGAAATAATTCCTTTTTGATTTATATTTATACGATACGCTGTTACTTCACCAATAACCCTTTTCAATAAACACAGGTATACAGCCTGCACTGAGAAGACTTCCTTCTTTGCGAGAGGTCAAAGAATCTCTGGATTTCTTTCGAGCTCTAACTGTCGTAACAGTACTACAAAGCCAACCTCAGAACTACAATTTAATTATTTAACACAAAAGGATTAGCGTACGGTTCACATCTAAAACTATCTAGTCAAAAACAGAGCCCGGCCCAACCTCCCCTTCTCTCAACCTGTTAAGATTTTCAGTTCAGGGTTGCGAATAATTGGGTAAATCAGGGTTGAATGAAGATCAATTGGTTTCATAATTTGTCTTTTTCATAAAGAAATGGTAACACGTCAACAGGTGAAATCAATAGCGTACTGAAAATAAACACAAGTTACACTAGTGATTAGTAGCCAAAGATATGTAACACGCGTAAGACGAGCGTGAGATGGAGTGTGTTATGTGTGCCTATAGCGAGGGAGCAGTGTGGGGTGCCAGGTCTGCTGCCGCTGCCCAGTGAGTGTCGCCAC
>SDVV010026459.1:0-12255 GCA_016164225.1 Gammarus roeselii | reverse complement strand
TATATATATATCACTTTGCATGTTACAACTCCAGTAATCTCGACTAGTTTCAAGTAATGTTAGATGTTCGCTCGTTTGTGGACTTTCGAGTTCAAAACGGTCATGTAAGCTTTCCGCGTAGGTCAGTGTTTGTTACGGCTGTTAAAGCGTTAGCATGTTTTTTGTATGGTTTCACTGTTGGAATATGATTTTTTTTTGTTATGATGGATGTGCTGCTCCTAACATTTTCATCTATTATAACGAATATTGAATAAATCCACTCTACCTTTTTTCTACAGATCTGTGATGTAAGGTCCGCAGTCAACAAGATCTAGGATGTAATCTATACCTAAGGTACATAATTAGTGCAATATATATCAATGTACGACATCATAGATCAAATATCAATAAATGCAAAAAGAGTTATCATACACTGCCAAATTCTCTAATATTTAGGCAACCTAACCTAAAAGTCATCCTAACCAATAGTTATGTAGTTTCATTCAAGTTTGATGCTTATGTATGATATTGATATGTATGAATCTCTCCATTTAGGTGTATATTTCCCATATCAAAACCAGATTGAATACATTTCTCCAATTTAATCCAGCAAATATCCTCTTGCAGATGTTTAGAGTCCAGAACTTTTATCGATATCTCTGTTATATGTTTGGATGAGACTCAACAGGTAGGTTCCTCGAGAACAAATTCACTTCATTAGTTGCAAAGTTTTTTAATGTGGATCAGTTATACGCGATATTAGGTTCAAAGATCTAGTCATCCTAACCATCGTAACCAATAATTATATTTTTCCATTCAACTTTGATAGCTATGTATGGTGTGCAGTTATTGATATATACACATGAACCCTCCAAATGGATGTATTTACCATGGACACACATGAACACTTTTGTACGCATTTTCAGGGTCGTTACCGTCCCTGTGTCGGCACATGTGTCGGCACATGTGTCGGTACAACGCATATATACAGCGTCGTTAGCGTCACTATGGCGGCACATATGTCGGCACCATGTAAGCATTTACATACATTTTGTGCAAAAGGGTTACCATACACTGCCGGATGCATCAATACATACTCAACTTACCATATTTTTCAATCGACTTTTCATGCGTGCATGTGATTTTTCAGTGTTTTAGGATTAATACATAACAAATATCTCTACATTTCGATCAATCCTTTTGCAGTTTAAAAGACACATCCGATTCTGATCTAGTAAATCATCAAAAACCTATCCTAACCAACTTAACCAATAATTATATATTTTCATTCAAAGTTTTGATAGTTATGTGTGGTATGCAATTATTGATATATACATATGAACCCTCCACATGGATGTATTTTACGTAGTTTTTTTTCAATATCAAACATCATGGACACACATGAACACTTTTGTACGCATTTACAGGGTCGTTACCGTCACTGTGTCGGCATATGTGTCGGTACACGTATATTTACAGCGTCGTTAGCGTCACTATGGCGGCACATGTGTCGGCACCATGTAGGGATTTTCATACATTTTGTGCAAAATGGTTACCATACACTGCCAGGTACATTAATACCTACGCAACCTACCATATTTTTTCAATCGACTTTTCATGTGTGCATATAATTTTTCAGTGTTTTAGGATTGATACATAACAAATATCTCTACATTTTTGATCAATCCTATGCAGTTTGAGAGACAAAGGCGATTCTGATTTAGTAAGTTATCAAAAACCTAACCTAAGCTAACCTTATGCACGGTCTTCAGACATTGGTTTATACATATGAACCCCAATTCCACACAATTATTTATACAACTTGCACGTAATTATTTCTACTTCGTGGTCAATCTCGAGTCATATATGTTATCAGAGAGGATAGATTTCCAATCTTAGATGGATTGAATGTTACAAGTAATCCATATTTTGTCTCCATCATCTAGATCATTTACCTCGTGATAGGTTTATGCCATATTTTTCACGCCTTGAAACATATTTTTCGATCGCGTTCGACAAAAAACGATGTTTTTCTCCGGCTGACACATTGTATGCAATTCATCGCTTAACCTTTGAATTTTTAGGAAAATGTCAACAATTTAATTTAGGATCTTCATAGTTTTACTGATTTTTTTTATCAGTATTAACAACAGATCTTGCTGGATTCATCAGTGTTTATGCATTCATGTATCAACATGATGCGTACATACAACCGCACCCATCATCACATAATCACATAATTGGTAGATATTGGTAAAAATATGAGACAAGTGGGAGGATTTGATAAGGATGAAGGTTAAATCAATGAAGAAAAATACCAAACATAAGCATGGAAACGGGGGACAAATATAGGTTAAGATAGGATAGGATGAGTTAGGTTTACGGCCATCATCACAAACCTTCAGTGAAAAATGCTACAATGGATCTGGTGAAATGCCCAAATAAGTCGAATGTTCTGAATTAGAACGCAGTCTCATAACAAAGCCTGTCTTACTAGTATTTATAAAACTATGACGTGCGGCAATAAGCATCTAGTAACGACATACGAGCGGATAACATAATTGAGATAAACATTAAATTATTGCAAAATTTCATCACTAACACTCAATACAAATCCGATAGATTAGTTCTCCAAGACAACATGGAACCGGGCCCCAAATCCAATAAGCTATTGTAGATATATATCTCATCAGGTGAAGGGTAGCTAAAACCGTAAATGCTCTAGGACCCATCCATCCAGTAAATCGTCTTCTAAACGTTTAAGTATACATTTACACGCTGCCAACCCGCTCCTAGAAAACTGCTACCAAAACAGTCATCATGATCCTCAAGCAAAGAAAAAAAAACGAATGGTTCACCCACTCCAAGTTGGATTCTTCGTGCTTGAAAAAACAAAAGCAAAAGTATACAGCTTCTTCTATGACACACTGAAGCCACGCTATGGTGACAACGTCTCGCTCATCTACTCGGACACTGACTCGTTGCTGATCCAGTTCAAAGGCGTGACCGACATTGAAGCGGAAATGCGCCAAGCACCTCTGGCTGAATACATGGACTTCTCCAACTATCCCAAAAATCACCCCTTGTTCGATGAATCCAAGAAAGGACAGCTAGGACTACTGAAAAGTGAAATAGCTGATGACTACCCGTGTGAAATCATCTGCTTACAACACAAGTGTTACAGCATGTTGCTTGAGTCCGACGCAACAAAAAATCGGCTGCTAAAGGTATCAATTACCAGACACAAGCCAAAATCAAACATGAACAATACAGAGATATACATAACCAGAAAACATACACACACTTTGAGACAATACACAACATTCGTGCGCAAGCATGCCAACTACAAACTGTACGCACTATCATAAACTGCCTCAGTAAATTTGAGAAAAAGCGCTATTATCTCGACGCATGCACAACTCTTGCCTATGGCCACCCGGAGATTCCCAAAATCCATTGAAAATACACCTACCGTCACTAAGAAGAAGAATCGATGTGCCTTGGCTAATGAAATCGATGAAGAAATGGATTTAACATGGAAGAGACGCAAGCCGAGTGAGACCGTCTTTGGCGTATGTAGTCGACTTAATGATGAAAGTACGTGTACCTCATCAGGTGTCATCCTGAAAATGTTCATAAAATGTAAATAATCTTTGTATACTCTTACGTATTTGGGAATATAAAAAAAATGTAATAATAAACTTGTCTCATTGTACACCTAAATAGGCATTTGAAAAAAATGCATTAGAAAGAACTGTAACAAAACCCATAAAAACGATGAGGAATTTTCGCTATTGGAACACCGCGGTAATGGAACACTGATATAACTGTTTCAAAACTGGATAATGCAATTTGGGGTAGATAGATTCTCGTAACAAAGATTCAGCATCTTAAGAAATGAATATACATCAACCCGCAAACAACCTGACAAATTGACCTTACTATTTTCTATAGATAATATATACATTAGGATTAAATAGATGGGAAACACAGAACCTTGCCTGCAATCCAACCTTCAAGCTGGTACAAGCAGGGCTGTTCGCACACTAAGGCTGCAAATTGAGTTATTAGACATGTCTACCACACTAATCCTATAAAAGTATATATCGTGATAAATGAACAAAACATACAAAAAAAAACGACCCCCCACCACTACGAACCCACCAATCAAGCATCGATTGAATCAATTATACTCCTAAGTGATTCTTCTCTAGGAATGATTCAGTCATCCTGTAAATATTGTATCTATTTTCCTTCATCGGATATCTCACAGCATAGAAAAAAACGAATGGAGGAGATCCTGCAGAAGTAAGTAAAGCTTAGCGCAAGGGTACTGATTAATACAATCGGATAAAAATAACAATGAACTCATTGAATCTATGCTACGTGTAAAATTGATCAACAGCGAGCAACGTAGAAAATGATATCGAGGTTGAAAAATTATCATGAAGGTGTCCGGCAAGTGAGGCTTTTTAATATATAATAATACATATAAATTACTATCAATAAAAATTCATATAAATACCCCCCAGAAAACATTCAGAAGAGATAGCATAGAAATGCAATATGAAAGCAACGTGCATGCAATATCCCCCCAAGCATCGAAATGCTAATACCCTTATGTATATATCTATATAAAACCCGTTAACATGTAAAAGCATTCCGTCTGTTCTCTTCTTTCGCACCAAACCAGTTCCGGTACCCTACGCCCCTCCCCCCTCCCCCCGTTTCTGCGCGAACTCCCGTACGCTCGATGAGTCAAGGTTGCATGCACCGCGCCCTACCCCGCCCACCAAAATGATTCTAAAAAGCGGTTTTCGCGGCTATATATACTACTATTATTTACGTTAATTTACTCCTCCCGGTTACTCACTATTTCACAAAAATAGACTTGACCGAGAGGGCGGAGGAGTGCTGTTTCTCGTGGAAAACACTCTGCAAATATTAGAAGTCACCATTCCAAACAACAGGCACGACATAGTATCAATCCAAGTAGTCGGTAAACATATAAAATGTCAAATTACTCACGTCTATCGCCCCCCTGAAAGCAAGGTTACAGATGATATCGATCTTTACAGCCCCTCGTCGATGTTGTCACAACACAACACAGTGTTGTGCCTGGCGACTTCCATATTCCAACCGACATTGATTGGGAATCAGACGAATGCACTGCTACCGGCCAACGTCTGATTGATTTTGCAGACGATGCGTTTATGACCCAAATGGTGCAGACCCTACAAGAGGTAGCAACATTCTTGATCTCCTATTTAGTGCAAGCGACTCTCATGTCACGAACGTCGAAGTAGGCAAACCACTCGGAACTACTGACCACAGCTGTATCCGTTTTTTGGTAGAGCTCGAGTTGAAAGCATCAACAAACTGCGAAAAAAGTCCCTTACTTCAGATTAGCTAATTTTGATGGCCTAAGAGAGTCAGTGGCGTCAGCAAATTTAACTCTCGGACAAGATGTCAGTCAATAGCTTGACTATTTCTTGACTGCACTTACAAATATCAAACATGAGCATATCCCGCGCAAAAAAACAGGCGAACTGCAGTCTATCAGCCCAAGTACTGGAAAAAAAGAATTGCAGCACCTTCATTCACGAAAGAAAGCAAAGCATTCGATAAAGCAGAGACATCCACATGACGACGTAGCAAAAAATGATTTCAAAATTAGCAGACGAGATCTAAAGAGGGTCCTGAAACGTAAGGAGAAAGATTACGAAAAAGAAATTACTGATAATGCCAAAACTAATCCAAAACAATTTTTCAGTTATATTTCGAGCAAAACAAATTCAAAATCTGTAATAGGTATTCCCGGGAACGATGTTGGTGAGCTAAAAACGGACGACACCAAAATGAGTGTTCTACCGAATGATAAATTTTGTTCTGTATTTACGTAAGAGAATCAGGATATTCCTAATCCTGAGGATATCATAGCGGCAAAACGAATGGAATGGATCTCCTGGTCCAGACCAAATTCAGCCCGAAATTTCAAAAGAGACTAGGAACGAAATCGACAAATATTTATTGAACATTTCCACCCTATCTTTCACAAATGGCACCTGCCTCTCTCAATGGAAAGAGGCCAATGATACCCCAAATTTTAAGGAAGGGATAAAATGTGTCCCGGCTACCACCGTCCAATTAGTCTCACCTCAGTCAATGACGAGTTGATGAAAAGATTGATAACGGATACAATTACAGAATTCTTTGAATCCAACAAATTGATTGGCGACTCCCAGCATGGCTTTATACACAACCGTTTCTGTCTAACAAATCTGCTACTCTTTTTCAGAAATATAATCGAAATCCACGACACAAAATCTCCAATCGATATCATTCACCTTGACCTTCAAAAGGCCTTTGATAAAGTCCTCCACAAGGTCTTATTTAGTAAATTATACAGCATCGGTATTCGAGGTGAGCTTAATAGCTGTGTGAAATGCTGGCTCACGGACAGACGGCAGCGAGTTGTACTTAACGATTTCGATCGCAACGTACTCTCAATTATTAGCAAGTTTGCAGACGATATCAAGATCGGAGGGAAAGTACAAACTGAACTAGAGTGTCAACAGATCCAACCAGACTTGAACAAAATTGTTGATTTGTCAGATAAGTGGCAAATGAAATTCAATGTAGACGAATGCTAAGGTATGCACAAGGTCCTCATAACCCCAAACACGAATATTCAATGTCTGGAAAGAAACTCATTGCCGTCACCGAAGAGAGAGATTTAGGTGTCATCATAAGTAACTACTTGAAAAGCAGCAACCATTGTAACGATGCTGCCAAGAAAGGCAACAAAATGCTAGGTATGATATCCCGCACTATCACGTACAAAAACCAACATAATATGCTCAAGTTATTTAATGCGTTTGTTAGACCGCATCTTGAGTATGCCGTTCAATTCTGGTCTCCATTCTCAAGAAAAGACGTTATTAAACTTGAGAAGGTTCAACGTAGAGCTACCAAACTCATCCCCTTGCTGCGGGATAAATCGTACGAAGACAGGCTTCGTGAATTCAACCTTTATTCCCTGGAGAAACGTCGAGTCAAAGACGACATGATAGAAGTGTGGAAGATTATGAAAGGTAAGGGAAACGTCGACCGAGCGAGCCTTTTCACTCTAGATACAAACGGAGTGACAAGGAAAAATGCATTCAAAATCGTTGTGAAACGTTTTTCACTCGATATCACGCGCAATTTTTAAACGTATAGAGTTGTCGAAGAATGGAACAAACTTGCAGCGGAGGTTATAAACAGCAATACACTCGAAACGTTTAAGTCGCGGCCCGATAAGTGCTACATAAATCGCCGATAAAGGGCTAAGCCGTTTCCTTTCTTGTTGTTATCAACAAAACAGGAATGACACATGAAGCTCTCTTTGACGTTCTACTTTAGAACTAATTGTCTTGCTATCAAAGGGCAACCTAGTTTGGGCTAATGGACCTGTTGTTGTCTGCCTAAACTTGTAAACACTTGTAAACATAGATCAAATATCAATGAATGCAGAAATGGTTCCCATACACTGCCACTACCTAACCTAACCAATTTTATCCAATGGTTAGTAGTTTCATTCAAGTTTGATGCTTATGTATGGTTTTTGATATGTATGAAACTCTCTACTTGGGCTGTATCTGTAACATATTATTAGCAGTCTGAATACACTTCTCCAATATGATTCAGCAGATATACTTTTGCAGATGTTCAGATTCCAGAATTTTTATTGATATCTCCATTACATGTTTGGATGAGACTCAGCATGTAGGTTCCAAAGGAACAAATTCATTTCATTTTGCTGCACGGTTTCACTGTGCATCAGTTATACGCAATGTTAGATTCAAAGATCTGGTCAATCTAACCCAACCTAACCAATATTTATATATTTTTCCATTCAACTTTGATGGTTATGTATTATATTTAGTCATCATTTTGTGCAATGTACATTTGAAATCCCTCCACACGGCTCTATTTTATACAGTTTTTAAATATCACACAATAGGTACACACATACACGCTCTGTACGCATATGTAGGATCGGTCATGGGACAATGTAGTCGTATACAAGGGTCGACGCTTGCACATATCCCGACACAATGCATATATTCAGGGTCGTTAGCGTCACTGTGTCGGCACATGTGTCGGCACGATGCATATATTCAGGGTCGTTAGCGTCACTCTGTCGGCACACGTGTCGACGCAATGTATACTTACAAGGTCGTTAGCGTCACTGTGTCGGCACATGAGCCAATACCATGTAGGCATTTTCACACATTCGCGCAAAAAGGGTTACCATACAATGCCAGATACATTAATACCTAGGCAACCTAACCAAACCAATTTAACTAAGAACTATATGTCATCGTTCGAGATTTCCTGCTCACGTTTGATCCTTATTCATCGATTTATGATATATTCATATCAAACCCCTCCTCATGGCTCTATTTTACGTAACCCTTTTTAATATCACACACAATATAGTCACATACATACATTTGTATGCATATACAGGTGCGGTCAACATCTGTAGCATTATACCTCTGATCTGTTTTTTTTTTCATCAGAACAAAGTCCCCTGCTTTTGTTATAAGATATTTAATGTGGAGCAGCTTCACGTCATGTTAGGTTCAAAGATCTAATAATCCTAACCTAACTTAACCTATTCTAATAAAAAAATATGTACTATCGATCGAGAATTCCTGCTTACGTATGATTTTTTTTTCAATGCTTAAGGATTTGTGCATAACAAATATCTCCACTTGGCTCTACACTGTGAGCTATTCGTTGCATTTTTAATATACACTTCCAATTTTGATCTCGCAAATTTGCTCCATTTCATATGTAAATTACATCGTTTGTTTGATTGTTTTAGCTTATTTCAAGTGATTCTTGATTTTGTTGACACAATTTCTTCATCACTTCTCCATGTTATTCACACACATCAAAACCTAACCTAACCTAACCTAACCTTATCTATGATATTCTGTCGTTGATATATACATATGAAGCCCTCCAAACGACTCTAAATATCACTTTAACATTCATGTTATTTATTTCGTTGTCACTCTCGACCCATATAAGTTAGCAGAGAGGGCCCAATTTCAAACTTGGATGGATTGAATGCTACAAGTAATTCAAATTTGCATCCAGTTCCGTACAAACGGACACACGGTCTAAAACTATGTTTTTTCTTATTTTATCTCATTACCTCCACATGGCTCTAAAACCTTTGACGACTTGCATCTCTGATTCACATTTTTTTGCCTATAATTTTCATATTCGTGACGATGACTTCGTCTTAAGATCAGATCGGACCCTGATTTATATCCTACCAATCTGTAACACATCTAGATCATTTACCTCGACTCAGGTTTATGGCAACATTTCACGCCTTGAAGCATATTCTTCTACTTATTTCGACAATTCGATGGCTAAGCCTTTTAGTTTTAGCATAATATAAACATTTCATTGAGGATTTACATAGTTTTATTAGTATTTGTTGACATTATTTACAAACCTTGCTGGCATCGTCAATGACATCAACCTGTTTTTTATTTGAAACAGCATGGTTCGTACATTCAATCATACCCAGCAAAATCTTTCTTAGTCTCCATCATATCTTTGATGAGAATACCAAAGGCTGTTCCATTCCCATGAGTCTACAAATGTATTGCTTCTTCTTCTTGAACCCTAATTATTCAAAAAATCTCCAATTCAAAGTCATTCTGATCTTCATCATTGAGAAATTTTGCACACGATCTAGATTTTCTTTTGTTCCTAGGTACAATTTGTTTTCCATTACCTCAGCTTTATCACAGTCATGATGATGATTTTCCACTTGGATCATATCAATTTCGAGATTTGCTCACATATTTCCCCTAGTCTTTGTTACATACGACTGTAACGCGTCGACATTAGTTACCCAAAGCCGACTTAATTTTTCCTTCATCCATATATGATTCTTGTTATACCCATTCTGAGATATCTGATATTTCCAACACTAGTCAATATTTGTTCGATCCGATTCATACCATCTTCGGAGATTTCTTCTTCCAACACTTATAAACAATTTTTTGAGACATGAATCTTTATTTTTGTTTATTCTATGACGGAACATGCGTCTCCGCTTGATCTCAACGTAACACTGACTCCATTCTTGATATGCAGCAAGCTATTATCAGTTGATTACACAGTGTTTTTCGCAAAACATTAGGCCAAACATTGCTCGCCTCTGTCATCGACTGTGTATGTATGTATGCATGTGTATTGGGCTGTGTACAAATGTGCATGTGCATGTTCATGAGTTGAAAAAAATGTTTAAAAAAAAATTAAAATTCAAAATTTCAATACAATTTCAACTTTTCGAGGGATGACAGAGCCAAGTCGGTCTATTGAAGTGACAACTAAGCTTCTTAAGACAGGTGTTAGCCTTCGAATATTTGAAATTGTATCAATGAATGCAAAAAGGGTTACCACACACTGCCAGATTCATTAACACCTAACCAAACCTATTCTATCCAATAGTTATGTAGTTTAATTCAAGTTTGATGCCTATGTATGGTATGGTATTGAAATGAATGAAACTCTTCACTTGGGCTGTATATGTAACATTTTTTTTGCCGTTTGAATACACTCCTTCAGTTTGATCCAGCAAATATCATTTTGCACATGTTTAGGTTCCAGAATTTGTATCGATATCTCCATTACATGTTTGGATGAGACTCATCATGTAGGTTCCATATGAACAAATTCACTTCATTTTGTTGCACGGTTTTTACTGTGCATCAGTTAAACGCGATGTTAGATTTAGAGATCTATTCAATCCAACCCAACCTGACCAATATTTATATAATATTGGTTAGGTTGGGTTAGATTGACCAGATCTTTGAATCTATTATCGCGTATAGCTGATGCACAGTAAAAACCGGGCAACAAATGAAATTAATTTGTTCAGATGGAACCTACACAAATTCGGTAGATTAGTCTTCCAAGACGACATGAAACCGGACCCAAATCCAGCGTCGTGAGGTGAAACTTGCCAATATTTTGAATCATTACATCCAATTAAGCGTATTTTATACCCTTAATTCAATGAAAAATTTGGGGCAAATTTATACCTAATGCAAATATATTCCTATGATGACCGTTAAAAAAAACGTATAACAACTATAAATTAGCTTAATAAAATGATCTGCTCTACCCTAACCGACAATGATTAACTATTATATACGGTGTATCCTACCACACCCAGATGATAAATCCTACTCCAATATCCTACGTGACCTGGTTCATGAAAAAAATCATGTACTAACATAACAGCCAAACCGAAAATATCTGACATTAGGACACTGAGTTCATGCATAATAAATTAATGATACTACGACATCCGTTTGAATCTATAACAAATTCCTAAACCTTACTAAGATATAATATCTTTAATAGGACAAAATCGAAGCCCACTGTGCCATAACAACAAACTCTACAATGCTTTACTAGGTCACTTCTCTGCAATCTACCACTAATATATAACAAATTTAGAGTTAACACCAGTCATGGTACAAAACCTCAGACATACCACGCATCTGTTTAGTCCATCATCTCTGGACAACGTCGAACAAAGTCACATCCTGGACATAACCAAGAATCTATACACAGGTAAAGTTGCCATGAATTTGCTGAAATGAGTCTCAAAGAGTGTGGCCATAACAATCTGGGCATCTGTTCACTGACGACCTAAGTAAATCACTACAACGATGAGCAGCTTGTCGCATAACCTCTCTATCAAATCAATGGAACTTAAGATCGACGTCCACAAGAACTTACAAATTCACGTTGAACATGAACGAATTCGAAATGACCACCATAGAGTGTAAGCCGCCTCTGCACCAGAACTCATCCATCCAGTAAATCGTCTTCTTGAACTTTAAACTACACACTTGCTAGGGTTCAATGACAAAATTCTACACAAATGCAGTACAAATTTACTCCTCTTAAACATCCATTCCTATGATTATCGTGGAAAAAATCATCCAGCATTAATAAAATAACTACGTTATTCTCTACTCTGCTCTAATTCATATTAAAATTTGTAATACACTGGCGTATCCATCATAGTAAATTGGTCTACTTATACTAATAAAGTGAACGCAAGGAGCTTTTGCCTAGGGGATTCTCTAACTCCTCCTAAACATTGAAGTATGGTCCTACAAAAAACATACAATAAGCTAAAATTATACTACATGTAACTAAATCAAACCTGAAATACTGTTCTAC